>JAAGNO010000646.1:115234-139807 GCA_033439905.1 Ceryle rudis | reverse complement strand
AACTTCTTTACTGTAAGGGTCACAGAGCACTGGAACAGGCTTCCTAGAGAGGTTGTGGAGTCTCCTTCTCTGGAGATCTTCAAAATCCACTTGGATGCGTTCCTTTGTGACCTGTGCTAGATTATATGGTCCTGCTCTGGCAGGGGGGTTGGACCTGAAGATCTACAAGGTCCCTTCCAACCCCCAACATCCTGTGATCCCGTGATCATCAAGTCCAATCAGCTCCTAAACCACTGTCTATTCTAAGATGGAAGGAAAAGGAAATCTCTCAACATTTCAGTATTAAGGAGGGAGAGGGAGGCCATAGTCAGTGGAGGGAGAGAAACTTCCTCGAAGGGAGAGGTAATAAAGGAGAGTATCTTACAGTTCCCTGAAAAATCTTGCTCTGCCCATTAGCAATAAAAAGAGATTAGATATAAAATATTTTCTAAACCCTGTAGGCATTTTAAAGTTCTCTCTTCCTCATAATGAAATACTTTTATAATAGATATAGCATATAGTTTAAATATATGTTGCATATGTTTTAAAGGCACTGCCTCAGTGCATGGATGCAGGTAGTAGATTGGGAACATAACTGTGAGCATGCTAAGCACCAAACTTGAGGGAAATAGTTTAATTTCTCTGTTAAAACTCTTAGAAACCAACATAGTTTGCAGAGTTTTCTGTTTTGATGAAATGTCTGTTTTGCTGGGAAAGTCTGTTACAAAAAGTTCCAGATCCTTATTCCTAGAATATATATTCTGGTCTTTTAGACTGCTGACCTTCCTTCACATAACTGTGTTTTTTTCTTTTATGTAAAAGGAGGGGAGGGGTAGATAGCTTTATAAATAAATGTCAATCAAACTCAGAATAATATATGCCGTTTATAGTAACTTACACAGCTAATAGGTGAAAATGTAACCAGGATTCTTCTTTTGTATTGTTTTGATTGGGGGGGGGACTTTTTGAAATTATGCCAGTAAGCATTGTCCTGTATGGGGAACCGAGGGATGTTTTTTATCTTCCAGAATATGCAGAGCTTGAGAAAAAATGTCATACAAGTTTAAAGTCTTTCAGTCCATGCCTGGATAACCTAAAAAGTGAATCAACTTCCAAAACTATAAAGTCCACAAAAAATGAGACTCAGTAAAGTTACTTACCTAGAGGCAAAAATGCAAATTTCAGAATAACCTGGAGTTTCTTGGCCTAGTGTTAAAATCTTGGCCTACATTTACGAAGAGTATTGTAGGAAAAAAAGATGAACTATAGGAAATGTTTGTTTTGATGAATACTAAAACCAGATTTCTTTTTCTTAGATACTCTTATGTAATTTAATTGCTACTTCTTTGTGCATGCTTTCCAGAGAGCAACATCCTGTAAACCATAAAAGAAATTCAAGAAGTTATTTAAAACAAAACATCAGGTAAAATTTATCTCTTACAAATACCACATGTATGAATGCTGTTGAACTCACATGAGGAGACATAGAACATATGTGAATGTTATTTCAAATTTTTCATGCCAATTTACCGCTACTTGCAAATTCCAATGAGTAAATTATGAGCTGAAGAATGAATTAATTTAAGAGCCTGTGCACTGATAAGCAAAGTTAACAGAAAGTGAGAAACAAGTATAAAACAGCAAGAAGTCTTTATGTAACTGATGGGAAAAGAACTTGTTTACATTTCTTGTCAGTGCATCCCTAACATGTCCTTACATTCTTGTGAAGTTTAGAGAAAAAAAAAATTGCCCATGTAGTTATAAAACCTTAACTGAATTGTGTTTTCCACAAGAACAATGACTTGAACATTTCCTCAGAAAATGGAAGCCAAAGGCATACTGTCAAACACTTATTCAAGGTACAAAAGCGTATAACTGACAAAATAATAAAAAAATGAATACAATTTTTCCTTTAAATTATTTCTCTCTTGTACAAGAATAATATACAAAACAAAGAAAATAATGTGTCAATATCCCATCCAGCTGTGGACAAAATCAAATAAATGCAGTTAAAATTTAAGTATTTACCCCAAAATGTGTTTTGAAAGCAGTTATTGGTGCTGAACAGATATATTAGAAAAAAAATTAAAAACAAATTCTTCCCTCAAGATGTAACGTAATTCACTATAAACTGAACACACATTCACTCTAACAAGTAAATTAATTTTATTTAGTTCTCTATTGGACATTGATGGAGTTACCCTACAGTTACATGAGCAAGGAACAAATTCCTGCAGATATGTTGAGCAGTAACACACTCTCTCTTGGGTATTTTATGGCTATTTTAGGCTATGATATATGCACAATAAGAGAGGGGTCCTTGTTTCTAAATCTAAAACGATGCTTAATTAAAAGAATTCTTTACATATTTGGTAAACAACAACTGCAAGTAATTTTAAGGCTTGTATGCATAAATGTCTTACTGGTACCTTCTGCTCAGCCACCACTGATCCCTCAAAGTACAATGTAGGACACTGAAAACCGGACCCTTGTCCCTGATTACTTTAATCTCCCATTGAGCAGATACTTCCTTTGTTCATTTGGTTGGTTTTGGTTAGTTGGTTTTTCGGTTGTTCATTTGTGGGTTTTTTGTTTGTTTTGGTTTTGGTTGGTTGGTTGGTTTTTTTGTTTGTTTGTTTTGTTTTTTATCACAGGTTATGTTCCAGCTTAGGATAAAAGCAAAACTGAGGGTAGTGTTTTGCAGAAATATCTTAATGCCTTGCTCCAACTGTATGTTTGAATGTAGCCTAATGCTGGCATGCTAGCACACGTAGGGAAAACCTGGGATGGGTTGATGTTGATATGAGAGCTGAACAGGCCATATATCTGCCACTTGTAGCAGAACAGAGAGACAGCTCTCCAGAGCTGCTGGGGACTGTCTTCCTTAGAGCATCTTTGCTCTTATCCTGACAAAAATGACATCATCTTCAAGTACATACCATGAGATTTCAGGGGAAGCTTCCTCCCCTGAGGAAAAAAAAGCCTCTATCATTAAAAGCAGGTGTTATGTCTTTTCTAATTAACCGTGTTTCTCTCAATGCTATGATTCATATCCAGGGTATTTTTGGTGTCTTGTGGTCCAAGGATAGCTGATACATATTGTCTTCATGTACTTCTTTGGACTGGTGTTGCTATTTCGCTGATGTTGCCCAAACTCAGCATTCACTTAAGATGTCTCCTGGTGCATTAGACCACATCTGGCATACACAGGGCACAGTATATTCCTGTATCGTCAGCAGCAATGGTCTTACAGACCACAGACAGCTGCTCTCATTCCCACCCTTTCAGCTCCATCTGCGTTTCAAACTCAGTCACTTGTGTTCAGCTGCTGCAACATCCCAGACAACTCTCTTGAAGCATCAGTCTCTGGCTTGCATTCCCGCATCTCCCACTGGGGCTTAGTTCTGTTTGTTTTCCTTCTTTCCACAAGACTTTCTGGGTGCTGCACCTGTTGCCTGAGTTGTGTGAACTTGCCAGGAAACCTGCATTGTAGCAACACATGCAGTGACGTGCTCCTGAGCTCCTCATTGATCTTTCTTCAGTCTGCTCCCCTCCTGCAAATCCCTCTCCTCCTTTCTCAGACTTTCATGATATTTCTTCTTGCTTGAGTGGCTCAGTATGTTTGATGAGCATCACTCAGCAGTGCATGTCACCCAGAGAATGCCAGCACTGGGCACAAGGATTTGACTCTCATGAGTGTATTGCATGTTGGTGGCCCTGGAAGGTAGCAGAGGAGCCAGTAAGCTTCCTTTGCCCAATTTCAAGTGTGTGGAAGTCAGGCATTTTGTCTAGGCTTCCTCAGTGGTGGAGAGAGAGAAAGGGTGTGCTTTCCCTGCAGTATTAAAATCCCCTCCTCAGATAGGTGTGATCTTCCCCACAACTGGAAGGGAGATAAGAGCACATGCCTTAGACTGGCTGCCCAACTCTGAGAACACTCATGTGGGCTTTGGGAAATCTGTGGTGAAGATCTCCATTTCACCTGATCACAAAATTAGTGACACAAACAGCATGGTCTGAAGAAAATGGCTTTTCTGTGAAGTTGTCAGTGCTGTTGACCTTGCTCACTGAGCTTAGGATATAAAATCAGCAAAAATTATAGCAAGAGACCTCCCACTTCCTTCAAATACTAAAGGCATTTATATTGAGTAGGAATCAGATAAAGATGAGAAAAATAAATCAATGGAGCAACAAGAATTATGTTTCTGCAGCACGTAAGGCTGTTACAACAGTGGGTGGAATATCTACCGTTAAACAGATATCTATCTTGCAGAGTCCAAGATCATAGAATCATAGAATCATAGGCTTACCCACTGAAACTTGCATTCTCTTGATCTGTAGCCGCTTCCTTCAGATGTCAAGGTTTCCATTTTCACAAGCAAGATACGACCCTCAAGGTGTTGGCAAGATGCCAAGAAGACACTTGTTTGGGTAGGATTTTGCTGACTGTGGTAAATAGATGAGATGGAGAAGAATGGTGGGCTCATACAAGTTTGCATGTCTCAGAAGTATGAGTTCAGTAGTGTGGAAAGCCAGGAAACTGTTAATTTTAGGGAAACACAACATTTGAACAGAGTATATTGAATTTTTTATCCACTCGGAAGCTTTATTTGGTATTTGGTAAGCTGTGACAGCAATGGACCATGTTCTACTCAGTGTGTAAATCTGTGTGTGGGTCGTCCTGTCCACTTCACTGCTGTGCTACTTTTGTTATAAAGAATGCAGAGACTGAGGTGGCTTTTCTAGTTCATATCTTATGTACCTATTTATAAATACTTATTTTATTAATTGATAAAATGTGTAAATAGCAATAAGTGTTTTGAATAGTATTCCCAAATACATACCAGTGCTACAAGAAGTTGTCATTGTAAATTGCCTCCCAGTTTCTTCAGGGATCTCCCTCATTAAGATCCAAACGCTAATTTCAGTCATCTACCAGTAAATGATAAAATTCAAATAAGAAAAAAAAAACAAAAAAACCAAAAAACAACTGAACCACAAGTCCTATAACACATGAAAGTAATATAAGTGGGTTTTATCCATGTCGTTGCCTTATAAAGGTGTTAGAGATGACTCATGTTACAAACATGCATGTAGAAGTTTTTTCTGACTTCCAGAAGTTATTCTTGTGTTAGGAGAATATAAAGCTGCCTTCCCAATGATTTTTAAAATAAACTCTGAAAGAGAAAGATAACAAGAAATGACAGTATCCTGACTCCCTCTGCAATGAATATATGACTGGCTCACCATGCAGACGTATGGTCAGAAATGCGACCTCCCCCTCCACAAAGAATTTCCATTTATTTGTGTTTGGGAACCTGCTATGGTCAGTGACCTATAACCAGGGCATAATCAAAAGTTATTGAAGCCTGTGGTAGTCCTGCCACCTAGATTTAGTGAATATGAGATCAAGTCCTATAACAAGGTATAAAAGAGTCTGCTCTAAATCCAAATAAAATTCTCTTCACTGAATGATTGGAGAAGTGAATAAGCAACCTAAGCAATGAAAAATAACTGTGTTTAAAGGTGTCTGTCAGTCCAAATTAAATTATCTGGCATATTGTAAATGAGAAGAACAGCCATTTCGTGTCAGACTTTTGTTTTATAAATGTTCTTTTTACTAATAATGTTTTTTCAGTTCATAAAGGTCTGGGAGCACTCCAAGCCTTGTCTTGCAGTGAAGTCAACTTTTAAATATAAGCAGGAAGTATAAAAGAAATAACAAATTTGTATTTATTAGTTTTTCTCGTTTCTACTCTTGGGCTAGTATATGGATAGAAACAAGGAAATCTGGCAATGGTTTTCATATCTTAGTTTCACTGCTGTTGTGGCAGTATTGTGTGGACATTTCTACCATAAATAGCTGTGAATCTAGATAAACCTGAACATCAGAACCTAGACTTTGGATAGCTGAAGGCTCTGTAAGACTGTAAGGATACGCTAAGTAAAAATATTAGCAAGGGTGTAATTCTGGAAGAAATGTACTTTCATTTTCAATGCCAAATCTTACCTGCAATTTATACATGACTTATTATTTTGCTGTAGGATTCTGGAAGATCTTTCAGTCTTGGAAAAAACATTCACTGTTTATCATAAATCAGTTTGAAAACTATGGAAGTGTAAATGTATTAGTTGCATTGTTTTTATTGCTTAAATGCCTGGAAACTACTAACTTAGATAATAAATTAGAAATGTAGATAATAAATTAGTTATAAACTAATAAAAAATAATATCTAGGTCTCTATTCACAGGTCTGTAAGATTTGCATTTACTTATTGTGTAAGGCCATTTCAATTTTACACCATTTCATAACTGAGATGCAAAGGGAAACTTGAGGGTAGCATTTATAACCACGAAAAGAAAGAATTATTTTGCAGTGAAACAATTGTAAGCAGAAAATGAGAAGTTAAGCAAATTTTAAGAGTTCCAACTAAACTTTTCTGAATCATCCAAAATAGTTATCACAGAAATAATTAGAAAGCTGTTAAAATGGATTCAAGTCAAAATGGCTGTTGTAACGTAATTTTTAGGAACACTTTCTGTTCTAGATGAAAATGTCTTTCTCAAAATAAATGAGTTTTGGAGAAAAAAGTAAAAATACAGATTATGAGGAAAGTGTCTAAAGTTATCTGAATGCTTGGAACAGAAATAGAAAAGACACAGATAAATACAATATTGTTTCTGCCTTCAGAAGTCAGAACTAAAAAGTACTTTCATCCTTGTTTTCTTAATTCTAAAGCCTCAGAGTGAACATATTAAGTTTTGATGTTAACTTAGAGATAAAACTTACTAAAGCATATTCATAATTTTGCTAAGCATAGGCATTTTATCTGCATAAGTTTTCTCAGTACCTTGCCAGTAGCACAAAGAATTGTGGAATCAGTAGTGTGCTATTTTATTTTGAAAGACTGAATGAGACTAAATAGGAATTAAAAATAACTGTGCTTGTTGGCTGAATGAATAATATCTGTCATGTAGATTCACAGTATGAATTAGATAATAATCTCTGAAATAATTATCTGCAATTACTCCATTACCCTAGGGAACTAGAAAGATAAAAGGCTGTGAAAGCATAAATTGTGTGTTACAGATCGTTTTAAACCTTCCCCTGTTGATTTACACTACACACAGGAAGAACTAGTTTCGACTTGAGCATTTGCTAATAGCTTTGGTCTGCATACATTTGGAAAGGGAGCTACTTATGCCTGGCTCCTCTGGCTGGATATCCTGTGAGAGATCAGATTACTCCTCTGAATGGGGTTGTCACACACCGGGCTGTCCTGTCGGCTGGATGTGTCAGGCACCGGACAGCCTGTTTGCCCCACCTGCTTGAGAGAAAGTAGACTTCTGACATGCAGAGGGTCAGTGGAAGGCACAGGTTTCTCCTTGCCCTGGGGTGTGAGTAGGGCTATAATAGAGATGATCCTTCTCTCTGTCAGCTTGGCGGTCTGAGGTGACAAGATGCCTGTTCTTGCACTGTTTATGTGATGCTGGAAGTCAATGCCATGAACACTTCACTTGCCTGGACTCATGTTCTGAATGTTTTACATTAGACCCCAAATTAGTTTATTCTTAATGCTGAAGACATGCTGTGTTCCAGAGGGGCAATTCCTCCACTCCTCTTTGAAGCAATTCCTCCACCTGCACTGCATCTCTTCATCCTGCATGTAATACAGAGCATCAGATCATTGACTGTGTCTTTACAAAAATAATAGAAACAGACTAAGTCCTCTTCTTGGGTCAGAACTGTGTCTCGAATGCTTTTTCGCATTGTGACTGCAGCAAAATAAAATATCTCACCCATCTTCAGCAATTGACCTCAGGTACCATTCTGTGTCTCTCTTAGAACCTATGGTTTTCTTTATATTTCTCTAAGTACAGAGATGCACAAAATATATGACAACTATTAGAGCATGGAAAGTGACTTTTAACATTTTGTGCCTTGTATAGATCATGAAAATGTGCACTCCCACTATCATTTTGGTTGATTAAGTATTCACTGTCTGCCTTCAGCCAACACCAGGGAATGAAAGGGAGTTAAATGTATCAATCCGAACCAATAGCTCTGCAAATGATAATAATGATAATAATAAATTATAATCTACTGTTTTTTGACAAGTTATGTTGCATCTTTGGTTAATGACAGAACTATCATATCTGTCAAACTGACTTCAGAATTATTAGAAATGAAAAGGGAATTAAAAAAGCAGTAGATTACGTAGACACAGATAAGTGTAAGAGGAGGTAGTTTCTCCAAAATAACAGCACTTTGCCAGATGTTTCCATGCAAAACCAGATGGAAGCTGTAGCATTAATTTTTTTAGCAGAATACAGAGTCTAAATTGGAAGAAGTATGACTGCACTCATAAAGACGCATGTGAATCCATTTTTTAGATTGATTGGTTTGATTGCCAACAGTAGTACAGTTATGACAAACATGGCCATGAACTGCCCAGGACTTTTTCAGATGGGCTCAGAGCGTAGCACACAGTGGCTAATAAGTGAACAGCTTAATCCAAGGTAAACTTGTCTGCACCTTCCTCTGCTCTCCTCACGCCTCAGCAACGGTGTCCAGATATTTCCTTACCTAATGTTATATAGGATATCTACATTAAAAATAGAAGGATTAGTTAAAGTGACTTAGCAGTGTGGACCTTGTGTTACAAAAAAGCCCTGTATTACCTGTATTATTATCTTTGCCTGACTCCCTTTTGTTCAATCAAGAGAGTTTTATGTTTTCTTAGGGGTCAGTGAAAATGAGTATGGATATTTGCTCTGGATACTAATGTGCCTTAATAGCGAGGGAGGCTATGCCTGTATACGGGAGATAACAAAGTGCAGAAGGTCCAGAAGTAGTACTGAAGTGCTTCCTCCTACGCTTCCACCCCCCTATCCTGTGCTCCCCGTGTGCACACAGCTCCCCAGATAGGCTAGCACTTTCCCTGCTTCACCGCTTTCTCCTATGACCAGTTTCTGCCTTTCCTGGTATTCTTAAAATTGCTACAGAGGGTAATACTTTTCCTCTTAGCAGCTCTAGCTACAGTCTATCACTAAGTCTGTTTTGTTAGCTGATGCTGATTTTTGTGCTTTAGATATGGGTTTTTTTGATTTCTGGCTTGAATTTACCAGGCTGTTAAGACACAAGTGTCCAGTGTCCAGAGGATATTGCTAAATATTTTGTCAGGGATGGATTAGGTACAGGCACAGGTCTGTGTAAGCATTCATGTCTAACAGTGTCTTAGCTACCTGAGGTTTTTGTGGCTCAACATTTGGCTCAACATTTCTCTAACGTGCTGGGGTAAAAAGGTCTGTTCTACCACATCTGCAACTTTGTGGAATGGCATAGTACCACTTTGTATGACATGGTGATGTTATGCAACACAGATATGACATATCACCTGTCCCCATGATGTGGCTAATTAAGCCATTTCAGCAAGATATGATAGCAGTAGAAGTTACATCATTAGTTCACATTAGTGTGTCAGCAAGAATTTAATGGGCCTTGCAGGACACAGGTTGTTCTTCAGCCCCTTGAGCATGCTCCAGTGGAGGAAAAGCACTGAATTTGTAAATAGTACAGGTATCAGATCTGGCCACCACATGGACATTATTTCCTAGGCAATATTTTCTCCTCAAATATGAACTGAGCTTCTTTCCTGTGCAATTTGTTTCTGCCAAGCTGTATTCTGCACCTCTGGGTGCAGAAGGGGAGGGCTTTGTCTCCCATAACTTCAGATGCCTACCCTGGAGAGGCACACCTTGGACTGTCTTTAGTGTCAGCTGAAAGAAATCATGGATCCTGGGAGATGGTGACCCTGAAGTAGTCTTATCTACTAGGTGAAGTGAGCGCTCTTACCTACAAGGTAGGTAAAGTGCTTACTTTAGGACATAGAAAAACACCTAAAGCCTGAAGTCACCTTCACTGACTTCCAAGAAGGTCTAAAAATCTGAATTTAGCCACATGAATATGCTCTAAGAGGCCAAATTTAAACATATTGAGTGTCTCAGTTGACTAGTAGTTGCTGATACAAACAAGGACAGGGTCAATGTACCAAGGTAAGTCTTAAATTTGGGGTCTTTTTTGGACTTGTCTAAAGCATGGGCTTAACTTCTATGGTGACGCTCTAAAACTTAGAGAGTGAGTAGCAAACTTTGAGCAGTGCTTCCCTCATAAGAGAGAAATAAGGGTATAACCTGTATCTGAATATCCAGGGGGTTTTGTTTCTTATATAAACAGATAATTTTTATCTAGAGTGAGGCAGGTTTATCCCTTCTTCTCCTGGAACCATGCATAGCTTCAATCAAAGGGGAGATATTGAGGAGGAAATTAGGAACAGGCACTCCTGCTAGTTCAGTGTCAAATGATAAGCTACACAAAAAATTACAAATTAAAGAGACTCACTCTTTGACAGGTAGGAAAAGTATGACAGCAACATAATCTAGAAGTCATGGCAAAAAATAGTCACTTTTAGACACTCAAGGTCCCTGTAAAAATTCTGGGAAAAAAAAAAAAAAAATCAGCCATCACTTCTTCCAGAAAGAAAATAAAGGAAATGTATATATGTAAGGTTCCTTTGTTCTTGTACAGGAATGTGATTTTTTCTTATCTTGTGGCTGCAGCTTTCCCTAAGATAAAATAATTACCAAGTGTAAGGCTAGTTTTCTGACATCATTAATTGGATCATGAAAGTTATCTTAAAAGACATTCTAGGGGATTTGACTCTGAAAAGCTTAATTAGAAAAAAACCTGTAATCTTATTTAAAATAGTTACATTTTGAGAGAATGTAATGAAAGCTTTGCACATACTTTTTTTCTGTTTGCAGTATATCCTATTTCTTAATTTTATTTAAGCATCATTGATCTAGTTTTTTAATTTGAGGACTTCTGAACTGTGTATTGAAGAAGAATGGAAATTTTGTCTTTTTTTTCTGTACTACAAGGATTGTGTACAGTTCTAAGTAACATAAACATGTAAATCTGAATATAATGTAGTTAACAAAGATGTCAAAGAGTTTCTCAAGTCACTTTTTAGATTTACCTTGTCAAAGTAAGTGACACCTGAATGTCAACCACATTGAAATATTCTTCTACGACATTTTCTTCAGAAATCTTGCATTGCAAATAATAATTCTTTGTTAAATGTTTAATCACTCAATGTGAAAAATAGCCTCACAAAAATATTTTATTGCAGAATTTGCTGAAATATGAGGACTGCTAACAGGAGCTATGTATGCATTAAAGCCTCATGGTAGCAGGAAATTAATTTTTAGATTAAGCCTTTTGCCTTGCCTGGAGTTTTAGGTGGAACCACTTGTGATGGTCTACCCCAGGAAGGTTGTATTCCTTCCAAAGGCTTTGAGAAAACTCTGCCTAGACAACCAAATTATGCTGTTGATGAGTTAGTGGAACCTAATAAACCTCATTTTTTTCTGCAACTGTTGTAAACTGTCCCTTGCCAATCCTTTCTGTGTCTTTGATCTTAGAAGGCAACTTTGGCTTATTAAAAGGGCAAGCTAAAATGATCTTTTAACAGAAACCTGTTCTTTTGAACAAACAGGATTTTGTGTGAGATGTGTCTGCAGAAAATACTGATCTGGAAAAACTGTATCACAGTTTATGGTGATTTTAGCTGAGTTGTGTCATAGACTGATGACATCTCTGTGGATTAGTTTCTTTGTGCAGACTTTGATGGGATACCTTAATCTGAGAATATTTCTGTGTGGCAGCGTTGATGTTAACATTTTCTAAAGCAGACATGCCTGTTTCCAAGTAAAAGCTCCACAAAAAGATTACAGAAAAACAAGGTTTTAGGTGTCATAAGAAGTGAGAAAAGCCTTAAATTTATTTTCTTTGTAAATTGGCCCTTAAGGCAGATTTCCCTGGGCTAGGTTAGCCCACTGGAAAGTGTGAGCAGGAGAACTGCAGCCTTCCAGATGTCTGAAAGTTTTCTGTCCTGTGATACTTTGAGTTAAACATACTGCAAATAATATTCAAAAGGTCCCAGAGTTAGTGAAGCAGTGACATTTTGAAGAGGCTTTGCCAGAACTGTCATACTAAAAGCATTTTCAAAGCACTGCAGTGAAGGCTCAGGTACCTATCACATAAACACAAAAGTGCCAGAAAACTTTTCTATGTCATCAAAGGTTTCCATTTATATAGGAATCTCTGTGTATCATGAGACTCTGGGGCAGCCAGCAAGGATTCAGCCTGTGTAAAGAATGATGGATGGGAAGCTGCTGCTTCCTTGTATTTTGCTGTTTGAGACACATTTTAAGGCTGAATGACAGGTCCAGGATCACACTTTGTTCCTTGCATATCTCAGTGAAAAACAAGACAAAAAAAGAACCTCTCTCCGTCCCCTGCCAGAACATGGAAATATCTGTTCAAAAAAGCAGCCACTACTATTTTAAGGGCCAAATGCTGGTTACCAGTAGGCTGAGTGGGTGGAGGACTCTGCACCCAGACAGTGGGAAGCAACACTATTTCTGCTACTGATTTATGAGATGAGATTCTCAAATGCTGTTTAATAAAGTTCAGATTCAGGAAGAAACATATGGCGCATCATCAGTGAGACCCTCAAAAAAATAATGGTAAAGTTCCCCTCATCCTTACCCCCAGTAAGAATTTGTTGGTTTTAATGAAATGGTGACTGAAAAGAAGGGCTTACAAGCTGGATTTAGGTACTATTGGGAAAAAAAAAAAACCAAACACAGAAGAGAAAAATGGATTAGACCCTTGTACAGTTACATACTGTGGGAGTGGATATATCTTGTACTTGCAGTGGCTACAGCAGTAAAGTAAATCCTTAAGTAAATCAGTAAGTTCTGATTAAACACCAGTGAAAAGCCTTATTTCTTGATGTATAACTCATATTAAGGTGGCCTTTGAAATTAAAAGAGCTGGAGAAACATTTTAAAGTAAGTTACAAATCTTGCATTGTTACAGGTTTGTGACGAAGAGCAGAAAGATTTATTCAGAATTAGTGAAAGATTTTGACTAGATATGGATAAAAGACATTGAAATTCCAAAGGGATGTGCACACACTCATGCAAAATGTTTCTGTTTTCTAACCAATGCACTGTCTTACTTGCTATCTATTTCACTGAATTATCTGAGGCTATATAGAACATTTATAAGAGGAATTCCTGGAAATACTTTTTTCTATTATTGCATGCTCAAATTGCAACTTGTGGGGCAATAATAGGTATAATATTAATTTTGCACAGTCTTCTATAAAGGTATTATTGAGAGATCACACTCTCAAACTCCCTTGGATTTTGTAGCAATAATGAAGTAGGATGTTCCTCTCTGAAAAGGGCTACAAACCCAATTTCAGTGCATGTGGCCAGCTTAAGCTTTTGTTGGGAGATGGATGTTATGATTTCAGGACAAGTTCTGTAGAAGAACTTATTTTGTGAAGAAGAATCATGCTAATACAGGGAAGATAGTCAAAGGAACAAAACCTCAGTGGCCTTCTGAAACAGACAGGGAAAGCAACATGGCTTATCTGACAAGTATTTCTCTGCAAAGTATCAAATCCCATGACAAAAATGTGTCAATCTGTGCTATCATTTCAGACTTGTGGCTTCATGTCTGAACTAAATGACAGCTAACAGTCAGATCATCAGAAACTTATACTGGAATTAATTGCTTGTCTTGAAAGCCTGAAAACAGGAAATACAACTGCAGTGCAAAAGAATGAGTTGTGTCTCCCTGATAAGGTTTAGAAACCACATGACAGTCACACAAACTACCTTTTTAACTGCTACCACTGTTCAACAGATCTGCTGTAACTAATAGTGGCAATTGTCAAACTCAACCATGGCCAATATTTCAAATTGTTACTTTGATTTGTATTTCTCTCATTTTTTTTCTGTTGTAGAGAGCATGTCCTTTAATACTGAGGTTTTTCTTACTAGATAATTTTGTCAAATATATTTTGCAGACATATTTTGCATTCTCGAAGATATTTTTTAAATTTATTTTTATAAATTCACTATTTGATAATACATGTAGTGCTTTTAATGATCACAGACATTTCACAATAAACAAAATTAATTTGCTGCTGTCTGTATACATTTTTCAGTGTGGTTAGAATTTATTCTTATGTATGATCCTACCATCTACACAAAAGGAAGATCATATCAAAGTCTGGAAATTTGGAACAACTTTATGACTGCAATTAGAGGGGCAACCAATAACTGTTTTCCAGCATTACAAAAGCCACATACATACAAGATGCCAGATGCTTAATGGCATAAATAGAGTGTAGGTTCTATATGTCAGTATCATGTAAATGAGATTTTCTAAATAACATTCTTCTTTTTCCTCCTCATCAATAGAGACTAGATGGAATTACACTCTCTCCAAAACTTTGAAATACAAGGGAAGGAAGTAAATAAAAGTAGCTGCATTTGAGGCACTCCTGATGAATACTGATGGAAATATCAAACCTCCAAGAACTAGCAATTAACCATGAGATAGCATCTAATTAGTGAGCTTGAAATGAGTGGGACTGGGCACTTCATTGCAGCACCAGACTGATTTAGATGATAAAATGAGGATAGATTGTTTTGTCATAAGCGTTGAAGATACGGATAGCTAAATGTTAGAACAACTCTTCTGTTACAGCTCAGCTGTTTCTTGAAGCACTGCTTTTATTTTCAGATATGCTGTTACCTCCAAGAATTTTCATCCAGGATTTGTGCTACTATTTCAGATCTAGAGCGGATTGCAAAATTGTTCTGGGATAGTGTCTCATTTCTACAATACTTCTTTCTTGCAACAACTTAAAAGCAAACAAAAAGAAAAGATAAATCTATTAAGCGTAAATCTGGGAGTGTCCTCATGGAATTAAATTATATGATGAAACTAGAGTTCTCCATGCCAGGTACTGGGAAGAGAGAGTGCCAAGTCAAGAATGAATGGTGGAAAATTGGCGTTTAAATAATTGTAAAGGAAAACAAAGATTGCAATAGGCTATCATTAAAATGTGGGCTTTTAAAATCAAAAGCTGGTTGCAATTTTGACAATTCTAACTTGGCAGGTGGCTGAAAACAAAATTACACTTCTCATCCTCTCTGGAAATAGTAGTTAATAACTCTTAGGCATTTCTGGCCTGTGGGACTCCAAAAACAAATCAGTGTGCCTAGATGAGATAGTAACGTGTGGTTCATTGAAACTGGTACCAGTATGAACTAACCCAGAGCAGGGTGGTAATGAAAACTGTAAGTTAAAGAATTTTTAAATGCAGGATACTATATAGTAAGCAAGAATGAGAAGCCTAGTGAGATCTGTTTAGCTGGCATTGGGATACATGGTTCTGGGAAGAAGCAGAGATTATTTGTAAGATCCATTACCTCATGTGATATATAAATGTGGACCACTACAATTGTTTGTGTTAAGCTTTATATATAAAAAAGCAATAGGATTTGAAATGCAATAGGAATGAATTGAAAAGTTATCTTCTCACATCAGTACATTATGATACATCCTTCCTTGCTTTGTTCCTTTTTTTAAAAGAAAAGATGCATTTTTGAAAATTCTCACTCTTTTGAGTTTGCTGGTTTTAACTGAATCCCAGCATGAAGAGTACAAATTGCTTTAAAGTGTCATGAAAATATTAGATTTTTTTAAACAAGCTTTAAGTATCACCTTCAAAAACACATAGGAAACAAGTTAGTACTATCTTCTTATTTCTGTGATATGTAACTTTCCTACAATTTTTGTTAGGATCTATTCAGAAGCTCCTTGTTGACATATGAACTGTAATCTGGGTCACCCCAAGGAAGATTGGTGTGATATCCTGTGGCTGTATCTGAACTTTAGGACTCCCATCCTGGCTGGCACCTAAGAAGAAACAAATATGTTTACTCCTGATGTTTTACCCAGCTGTTTGTCCTTAAGGGACACCCTTACTTCCAAGGGAAATTGCATGGACAAGGAGTTCTACTGCATTCCAGCAGATACCTTAGTGAGGATGTTATCTAGAAACATAATTTTCAGTTTTGTTTAATATAAAAAGTTAAAATTAATTATTTTTCTTTATACCAAACCCAAATCTAGCAAGACATAACATATATAAACAGAATCATCTTAACTCTTTATGCAGGTACTGGCAATTAAGCTGACACACTTCTCTCCATTACTTAGCTGGACAGCACCTTGGTTTATGGGAATGTGCTATGTTCTGTATACTCTCTTGGTCCTATCTCTGTCATAACTGCAGACCCAGTTGTAAAGCTGAAAGAACAAAAAGTCTTGATGAACTCAGTTCTTTGCTCCATTCAGTCTAAATTACCTTAAAATGTCTCATTCATGAAAATTACCTTGTCTTCTTCGACATGACATTAGATGAAAAAGAGACTTTATCAGCATAACTTTTCTTGCATTTAACACTTGCTGATTTATGGGTTTGTATCTGTTATCCCTTTTCTTACTGTAGTATGGTTGATGAAAGGATTGTGTAAGGGGTGATGTTGCATGGTTTGTTGTAAAGCAGATATCAGAATTGCCTGTTAATATTACATTGTTATAAAGTGTGTACTATGTTTTTCTTAAGAGATTGACTGCCAGTATATAAGTGTCATTGCTTATCAGAATCTCCTTGAAATTGTTAACTTAGAAGGTGCACAATTGCATTTAGTTCCCATACCTCATACAGAGTTGTGGTAACAACACAGTGAAATGGAATTAACTTCTAATGTTAGGTTAATGAACATCAAGTCATCTCACTAGTTCTGACTGGGCTACTGCTGTGCTTAGATGCTCTAGGGCTCTGTAATTAACTTCCTGAAACTATGACTAAATACTTCTTGTATCATACGTCTCCTTCACTGATATGCACAAAAAAAATGGTGAAATGAGGAAAATGTGGCTTTTTCTTCCCATAAGCCTTGTCACAGAAGCTCAGTACTGAAGTCTATAAAGGAAATGAAAAGAGGAAAAGGGAGGAATCAGGTAGGAGGCTTGGGTAGGTTTATTGATAAAACATGAAGAAGAGCAATGATGTTGTGTGTATATTTAGTTTTCTGATTAACTGATTTGTCATGTTCCCCACAGAAAGAAGTCAGAGTGAGAAGCATGCATTGTTGCATATAAGCATTTGCCAGTACATGGATACATAGATAGCTGTCCACAAGGCAGCTAGGTACAGCCATCAGAGATGTTTAAGAAAAGAAAGATGTTTTTAACATCAATATGTTTATGCTAGTATCTTTTGACGAAATATCTATTAATGAAGTTATCTTTGAATAGTCTATTGAGGTTTTTTTCACTGAAAACACTAGGTGGGCATGAGAGAAAAATAAATGTCAGCTTTTCAGTGTAAGTATCAAACAGAAAATTCTCACATTTGGCAATGCTGGGAGGAGTGATGGAGGAAGGACCAGGTTCAAATTCAGTCAAGAAAGTCTTCAGAGCACTGAGCACCAGTTTTTATCTTGGAGTTAGAAATGGAGGAGGGAAAAAGAAAAGAAAAAGAACTTCATTCTCTCGGCTGCACATATTTCCCTTTGCAGACCTTAGAAGAGGCTTTTTTACTATCTTAGACTCCTGATGAAGTACTTGCCTTCATAAATTGACAACTATTGTCACACTAGGATTATCTCAACCTCCTTTTACTAAACAGATCCTTCTTGGGGTCTTCTTGGGAATAAGTCAGTTCCTAGGGGGAAACAATCCTAAGAATCTGACAGAAAACTTTATTTGAAGTAAGGTCCTGTGCCGCCCCAAAAGCTTTTGCACTTTTGCACACATTTGCTACAGCCCCATGCTGCAATGGTAGAAAAAGCTGTGAGTGGGAGGTATTTTTCCCCAAACCTCTTGGCTTCTCACAGCACTGGCCATGTCAGCATGCAGATGGCAGCCATCCTCCTGATGCTGTCCACTTGGGGCTGTCTCACAGTCCCTTACAGCATGGGCAGGTGGTTGAATGTAGCCACAAAGGGCACTGCTGGAGGACTAGTTGTCACCGCCCACAGATGTGACTTCAAATTGCTGATCAAAGTCCTTAAGCTGACAACAGCAGACAACCTTGGATTATGTGATGTGGGAGAAAGAAACTTGTTTCTGCATTAGTGGCTGGCCCTTCTGTGTCTCTGCTTATGATTACAGTCTCACTGTGTTATGAATAAGCAATGTATGACTTCTAAGTAACTAGATCAAAACACGTTTTCTTGGGGAGTGGGAAAGAGCTGTGGTTTTTGAGTGCATATTTTGTTTTCTTTTTGTGTCTTTGGCTTGGCAAATCTGATAACAGGACTAATGTATAAAGAATGCTGTGGACAATGTGGAATGAAAGCTGCCTTACCTTATTCTTGGATGAACTGATTCTGATGTGTCCATACAGTATCTTCGTATTCCTCTTGCTCTGTTTAGATAAACGTTTCCAGTGAAAAATCTCAGTCTGAAGATTTTGCCCATACTGTGAGTTCAAATCTTGTCCAACACAGACCTTTCATTGTAACTCTGTTACTGATCAAAACTTTTGTCAAGTTTCAGAACACAAGCTCATCTTCAGTTAGCGCATGTTTCAAAGGAAAGTATCCAGGCGTAGCAAATATCATGCATGCGACTCAGTGAATTCATGAGGAACAGATGTAATTTGAAAGGAAGAAATAAGAATAAGCACTTATGTTTTGAATTATTTAAACATATGAGAGCAAAGAAAAACCAAAAGATTAAAAAGAAAGTATTTTTTTCCATGTCAGTCCAAACTGTATATTCTCATAGTCATTTAAATTCATGCTGGGAAAGATAAATAATCAGCTGTTGTTGGCAGTAGGTTCTTACTTGGAGACCCTAACCAACATTAGAGTCCTTCTGTGTTGGTCTGCTTGCAGATACCTGGTAAGAGTCAGTTCCTGTCCACAGAAATTTGTGATTCAGAAGTGTGTAGTGATATGGTTATTCATACTACGGGCTGTTTACAGGGAGATGCATCCTGACTTGCCTACTGTATGGTTTTCTGCTTCCCCTGAAGCAGCATCACAAGAAGACAATGCCTCAGAAAATATCCCCTCATGTCCAGCTGCTCTGTACAGGGAAGTAGTGGTCCCTTCATGCTCAACATGCTGCTCTATGTTGCTGTGAATTGTCCTTTGTTGTGGGACACTGTAGCCATGTGATGGCTCTCCTCAGCACAGCGGGGTTGAAATGGAGGCCACTCTTGCCCTGCATACAGCCCCATCTCTCTGAAGGCTGCACCATGATTTCTTTCAGACTTTCAGGGGAAATGATACACCTGATAATTTCGCAGACTGACCTTCAGTTGTCAAAGACAAAGAAGCAATACATAGGTCTATCAGCTAGGAATAGAGGGCTGTAAAGCTTATGTGTAAAATGAAAAGATGCATTGGCATCATCACAATAAAAATCACCAGGGTCCCACTCAAGTCAAGTGAGTGTTGTAGCTACTGCTTTCATTAGGGCCAGAAGTTTTCATCCGAAACTACTTTTTAAAACAAAGAACATGATCAATACCAGTGACTACAAAATGAGTCAAAATAAGTTTTTAAGATCAAATGAACATATATATATATATAAAAATAACCAGTAAGCTAGTAAAATACAAAATAGATCATCTCTCTCCAAATGTCTTCTAATAAAAATTATTTAAATTCTATGAGTGGAAACTATTCAAAACAGTTTTCAAAAAGAGCTATTTGCCTTTTTAGTTTCATATGCAAAATATGTACAGAGGTAAAAGATAAACTGAGAGTCAGGAGAATTATAAAGAATATTACAGTTGAGAGGTGCATAGGAAATGTCCATCTCAGGAACACATCTGTTAAGCGTAACTCATGAAGAATTTTGTAGACTTGTTAGTTTCATTCATTGTTCATTGGTCAACCCTTGCTTAAAACAAAAATAAAACTTGCTATCTAACTTTCATGAGAGCAATAGTGGTACTTGTACAGCTAATGCATATTTTAGGCTGAGATGTAAACAGCCATTTATGTATGTAGAAAGACATGTATTTAATTATCTTGTGTCTGTTGCCATGAATTCTGTAATCAGTTTTAACTAAATCAGAGTTTAAAAAGTGCATACTAG
The DNA here is from genome assembly GCA_033439905.1 of Ceryle rudis. Taxonomy (NCBI): domain Eukaryota; kingdom Metazoa; phylum Chordata; class Aves; order Coraciiformes; family Cerylidae; genus Ceryle; species Ceryle rudis. Next base: position 119,775 of record JAAGNO010000646.1, on the reverse strand, counting down.
GTTATGCAGGTTACTTAGGCAGTTTGGATGTTTATCTAGGCCCATGTTTGTGTCTAGCAGAATGGGCAAGTGCAGGTGAATTTTCCCTTGCATAAGATCAGGTGTGGTCTTCCCAGGGAATTGAACTTGTGCAGGGAAGCCAAAAGGGAAAATGGAGATGTGGGCCATGAAACTAGAATTTTTCTGTGAGATTTTTATAGACTCATAGAACCATTTAGTCTGGAAAAGACCTTCAAGATCATCAAGTCCAACTGTTAACCAAGTACTGCCAAGTCCACCTTTTCATCACAAATAATTGCCATTCCTCACTAACCTAATTCAAAAGAGATGGCATTATTCAAAACAGAATGGGGCATGTTTTCCTATGTGGGGGGGAAAAAAAAAAAATTATTTGAGGTTTTGTCCTGGTTTGATATCAGGACAAAGTGTTTCACTAATGGAATTTCCTATACTGGATGTCTGTCATCTCTTTTTAGAAGTCTCCCAAAACAATGTATGCAAGTAAGTACTACTGAAGAAAAATCCAGCTGTACTGTTTACACCAGCAAGAAATTCAGCCTATGATCTCCATACCCCTATATACTACAGAGTAGAGATAGAACATATCTTTAATGTAGTGTTCAATCTCAGTGTTACTAGACAGAAAAGAAATTTTCTTATGACACTGAATAATACCTTAGAGAATATTTCCACTAGACTCTTAGTTTTACTATGCACTCTACTCCTTATATTCCCTTTCTTTGCACAACTTGGACTCTGAGCACTGCTCTGACACTTTCAGTGGCTGTTAATACTTTGATATCACATGAATTTACTCAGAGGAAGATCTAAAGTATTCCAGAAAGAGAATAAAAAGTGTAACATCTTTTAGTTATGCTCTCCCAACAATAAGGTGCCATATGATTGCAGTTCATTTCAACCTATGAGACCGGTAAAGAGTTGCATCGAACTTTGACATGTCTAACTTTGAAAGATACCCTCCTCTATTTTTTTTAAAAAATATCTTATTTAATTCACATCAGTTAGTTTCCCCTGAAAACGAGTTAGCAAGACACAAAAAGATTACTAACTCAATCTTTAAAGTCTTTTTCTGTTTGTCTTCTATTGTAATCTACATCCACAATTGTTAACTATTTCCATTACTTCCTTATAAACCAGTGAACTATAATAATGAAATGTGATGGCTTGTATTTCACACAATCTACCCATCTCTCTTTAAACGTACCCTTACTTTTAGGTTCTTTTTGGTAATCTTGCTCACTGGGGAAATCAAAGTTTGGAGGACACCTTCCTTATTTTCAACCATACATTGAATTCTTACCTCTTATTCCCTCTGTATTAATTCAGTGGTAGTTTTATTGTTTAGCTATTGTGAGAAAATTAAAAGAGTTCTTTATTATGACAATGTTAAGTAAATGGCAGCATTTTTGTATCTTTGTATAACTCAGAAAAAGAGTGTGTTTTAGAAAATCAGCCAACAGCATGGTGCAATAGTAAAGTTGAACAGGGAAGGCAAAATGAGACAATCTACCAAAAATCTTCATGAGAATAAAATATATTTATTCATTGTAGGAAGTAACAGTAAGAATAAAAAAAAAAAGGGGGGTCTGATGTTGTCTTTATGTCCCTTTTTGACTCCCTCAGAGACTGGGGGTATTTAGGAATTTGTTTTGGGGGGTTTTTTAGGTGTTTTTTTTTGTTATGGGTATGGTTGGACTTGGTGATCTAGGAGGTCCTTTCCAACCATGAATATTCTGTGATTCTGTGGGTGCATGCTTTGCTGGGCAGATACTTCCACTGACTGCATGGACCTGCATCATAGCCCAAGAAATCACATTTTAGCAATTTTAGGCCTGCTACAAATAAAGCTAGTAAACAGAAACCATTGTTTTGCATTTATTGTATGCTCCCCAAGATATATATTTCTTTCTGTTGTTTTTTATCTATCTGAGAATATTTCCACACACTGCCTAAAAATATACTGTATGCAAATAAAACAATAGTTTGCACTTTATGCCTAGAAATTCTATCAGTGGGCTAGTTAGAGAACTCTTCTGAATTTCACTGCATTGCAAAGCTGACTTTAAAAGATAGTGACTTTTATGTACTAAGGGGTGGTTTGAGAAATAAAATAAAGGCAATGTGAGCATAGATGAGTACAGAATGGCTTCCGCAATCAACTGTGCAAAGGAAAACTGAGGGCAAGAGTGAAATGGAGTGACTATACTCTTTGGCAGTGAAAAGGAATAGTTGATATAAAAAGTTGCCATTTTTCTTGGAATAAATTTTTGTGATTTTGTTAATTTATTTTTTGGTTGCTGAGAATAAGGATCCTCATTGCTAAATTAAACCTTTGAATAATATTGATTGCAGTTAGTTATAGATTTTCCTATAGAGACGTCAAAGGCCTGGGACATTTGCAGTAAAAACAAACAACTCCTGTGTCACCTTGTGTTTTCTTCAATATCTAACTTAAATCATAGTTTTGGTCTCCAGTCTGATCCTGTGCTTATCCATGAAAACCATTTATTTTCTTTGAAAGATTTGCTGCCTATCAGGAAATGGGTGGAAGAAAATGTCAAGTGTGCTCACTGAAAATTCATGGCCTGAAAAGCAAAAATAGCTATTTCATATCTCTCTATACTTTCAAAGACATTCAATAAGATTATATTTAACCATTTTTGACATGCCACCTTTGTGAGTTCCATCATGAAGAAGAGACACCTATTGTCATAAATATATGTAGACACAAATATTAACTATCTACTGAGTAAAAGCAGCTGCTCTTCAGATGATTTAAACCCTGTTCCTTCTCATGTTCAAATCAGATTCATATGTCCATGAGTGTGTACAGCAAACATGCTTGTGTAGGCTAAGGTCTTTATTATTGAAGCACACAATCACAGAGCTTTTTATTTTAACTTATATATCAAATTCCATTATTCTGAGGAATTCCAAAGAGCTTTGCAATATAATGGAAATGCTGAGGCAAGTGTGCTCGGTTATAGTTTTAACAGAGCTTCTGCAATACCAGCAAATTCCTGTAGCCACCAATACATCCTGAACAGGGAGTCCTTCACTGTGTTCTTTACTGGGCAGATATTTGTATAAGCATATGCATATTTATATATCTTTATGTTACTATACATATATATACACAGATACATATACTTGCATACACACAGGTGTATATATATAAGTATGTGTATAGTTATATATATGTACACATACACAAACACACATATATATGCATGTGTGTATGTATGCTTGTCTATGTGTATACATATATATCTGTATGTCTGTTTTTGTATATGTTAGTCCAGGAGCAATAGTTCCAATTTAGCTGCTGGCCTCACTTCTAGAAACCTTCTTTGTATGCAACAAGAACAATTGGAAAGGGTCTTCAGAGAAAAAATGCTAGAGGGAAAGTGAAGGAGGAAGGTTGAGGGACCTCACTGATAGAAATAAAGAGACAACACCAGCATAACCATTGGCAGTATGGTGACAATGTAAGATTCAATGAAAGAGATAAAGAGCACGCTCTATTGCAAGAAAGTTGTTTTGGTCCATTCTGTATTTTGAGTCCCATGCTTACTCACTCTTAGTTTCTCCATTTCCCTGTGGTTCCTCTAGCTCCCAGTGGCTGTGCTCAAGCACTTCCATTTATGCTTTCCACAATATTCTGAAGCATGAAAGACACTACTGCGTGCAACTTCTATTTATAATACTCAGGAAAATCACTACTCTACAGATCACATAGATTGCCATCTCTTTAGGTGAAGGAGGTGGCTAATAAAATGGAAAAATGCTAAACAGCCAAGTTAGAAATAGTCTAGTGGTGGTCTGACCAGGATATTAATGTCAGGAAAATGTGATTTAATATCATGCTATAGGTAAGTTTTCAGTGGAGTATGAAGTTACTTGAGTGTGACTACTGTGAATTACTCTTACAGTCTCCTCTTAGCACTAAGAACAGGTAGTAACAATTATTTTATTAATTTTGCTCAAGACAGTATTGACATTTTACGATTATAATTGAGATAGACCTTCAAAATATTCAATGCAAACTGTAAAAAGCTTTTGGCATTTCTGCAGTTCATAAAGTATTGAAAATGGGAACATTACTATGCCATAGAGAGTTTTAAATGAGTGGTGCTCAGGGTTTTCCCAAAAGTTATGCTTTGCCTTGTCACTGGTCAAATTCCTTCTGGAAATTAGATTAATTAAAACTGGCATGTATAATAGGTTTAGCCTTCTTTTTTAATATTTTTAAAACAGCCCTGAAATAACTTATCATATACACCTCTCTCCTGTGTATGTCATCTTATTTTCAAAAGCCAGGGTAGATTTTAATAAATGCTTACTCCTGTTAATAAATAACATATGTTCTTCTATCCATGTGCTCAGTATGTGAAAGGTGTTTTCACCTCCTTTTTGATAGAAAGTTACAAGTGTCTGGTAGAAAATTTAAGGCAGTAAATTTAGACATTTTTTCAAAAACACCTGAAAACTCTTAAGAATGATACTTAGCACTTACAAAA
>JAAGNO010000646.1:76329-109851 GCA_033439905.1 Ceryle rudis | reverse complement strand
ATGCAGAACAGTAAGTGTTTTCAAATGGCTTTGCACACTTTGACAACTGGAATATGGCTTCAGTTTATCTATGTGGAAAACTACATTTAAGTCTCACATTGTTTCATGCAAATGGAAATATTTAGAAACAATGTGCAGTTTAAACATTGATAATGAAATACTCTGATATCAGTGGAGCCATAAATTGACAAGATTTGGACATTTTTATTCTGTACTAGAACTATCAAGTTTTTCAATTACTATCAGTAAGAGTGATGTTTTATCATTTCTGGGTTTTTACTTTTGTCTCTTTTTGTCTCATTCACTTACATGTATCCTGATACCACAGTGGTTAAAACAATGGAAGATTTGCCAGGGGAAGTCCTTGATAACAATTGATAAAAAAGTGGAAGATAATTTTAAAACCCAAACAAAATGTAACTAATCCTATATATTTGGAATATATTCAGTAACGACTGGATATTTATGCTGTCATCAGGAGAGATGACCTGCTTTTCTTTTTGTCCTAATGGTAGCAACATAAGAGTTAATGTTCAAATATGTATATTTCTTTTTTTTTTTTTCTTGCAATTGCTGAGACAATTTATTTCTCATTAACATTTTTTCCAGTACTCTTTATTTCTGCCAACAACCCTCAATATCTGGAAAAATACCTTATGTAGTCCAACTTTACCTCACAAAACTTTAACAAGAAATGTTGGATCTTGGCCGCTTTGAAGTCTTTATTGTTCAAGGAGGACGTTGACACAAATCACAATAGTTTGAGAACAGAGTTCCAGACTTTGAATACTGCAGCTACTTGTTGCTTTGAAAAAATGAGTTTGCTTTGATATTGTTTTCAGTTTTTAAATAGATTGCATGAATACAGAAATGAAATGTTTCTCAGAATTAAAAAGAAAGCTACAGAACCCAGTATTACTAAGTCAGAAAATAACATTTTTAGAAAAAAAAATTGTGCTAGTATTATTTTTTAAATGAAATTATCTAAGTATGATCCCAACTATCTGCATCACATGACTACTTCCTGCTGACATGTACAATAACCTAGTAGGGCAGTAAATGCTATAAACCCAACATTTATGTCGAATAACCTTTGGATAATCTTCATTATTACATGATGTATGGTTGGACTCGGTGATCTACAAGGTCCTTTCCAACCACAATTATTCTGTGATTCTGTGAAATAATTTCACAAGCTAAAGACTGTAATAGTGCATGAAAGTGAAGGTTTACATCAGCTCAACCCAGCAGTGCAATGACTTCTGCTTACACCTTTAGAAATGAAAAGTTCTGATCTCTCCTTCTTTATTTGGACAAGACTTGTAGGCCTCAAACCTCACTGTAATTGATGGAACGACCTACCACAATATGAAAAACATTTTAATTGCAAAGTTACTTCCTCTTATTATTCCCTAATTCATGTATATGTCCCAAATGTGAAAAAAATAAGAATTAAAAAGTAAGGATTTTTCACCTGGTAATATTAATATTTTCTTCCTCTTTTTAATGGACTGTAATTTTTAAAAAAGTGTTTATTGATCTATTCAAATTCAGAACTGCACTTACAGATAAGAGTTTGCAGAGTTTGCTACCCCTCTACATTTGTAACCCTCTGAATTTTGTGTCTGCTTGGTTTTCTTTATATACCCTGACAGTAAGTTAGGTTCTGTGCAGAGCCTCAGGAGCTCATGTACATGGAGAAGCTAATTTCCTTTTCTGTTTGGCTCTGAGCAACCTTCTCTAGTTGCAGATGTCCTTGCTCCCTGCAGGGAGGTTGGACTAGATGACCTTGAAAGGTTCCTGCCAACCCAAACCATTCTGTGATTCTGCAATTCTGCGATTCTGCGATTCTGTGACTCTGTGATTCTGTGATGATTCTGTGGCTGCTGGTTTAAAACCATACAGGAGCTCCTTCACTTTCCCCTGCCAGACCATGATGTCTGAAAGGGTTTAGTTGAACTTGAGTCTGATATTGGCATTCTGCGCAACATGTGTACAATGGTTTTTTTGAGTACACTGCTAAATAATTTCTGAATGCGTTATGATAGTTGTCTCAAAGTATTGTATTCAAATTATAGACAATATATAAAATGTATATGATAACTTTAGTTGGAACCCATTTAAATGGACCTTTAAAAATTTAAATGCTTCCTAACATTTGCTGTTAGAAGTGCAGACTTCTGGAAAAGGTAAGCTTCCTTTTAGGACAACTTACAATGTTTAAGACTATAACTTTGTGTGAGGCACTTGGAGACAAAAAAAATCTCTTGAACATCAGAATCAAAGCATGTTTCTTGTGATGTGTCATTTTTTTGTAGATAACCTAGCCAGTGGGCTACTTTGGCATTTGGGATACTCTGTACCTACTCTTCCTGATGCAGAGCATGGTTCTTTATTGCAGACCACTGTGAGTCAGGCCCTAAACTTGATTCTTTCCCATCCCAAGCCAGTGACATAATCTTCAGTATATAGTGTGTAAGCATGCTTTCTCTCTCAGCTTTCCCAGCAAAAGCTTTGTGGAAACAGATATGTCCCTTAAAAATGTTTTGGCTTGGATGAAACAGCATATTTCGATGAAATTTCATTTAGTTGAGAATGTTCCGACCCGCTCTAATTACAAGCCTCTGTTATGAACTAGTTATGGTTTTGCCAAACATTAATGGGTTGGACTGAAACTTTCCATGATTTTTCTCTGTCTTAGGCTGAGCATTTTGACAGCAAAGGTTTAACCATTTCGTATGCCAGAGAAACAGGCTCTTCTACCACTGTGAAAGTAACAATCTGGTATCTCTACTATTTGGAAGAGGACCTTCAAATTTAACAGGGAGCACTGAAGATGTCTTCTGCAGTTCTCATTGACATCCTTTCAACTTTACCCTTTCATGGTCCCTATCTGGCAGTAAGGCAGTAGAAATTGTAGAAAGATTTGCTGATAACCTTTTTCTGTTGCTTTGGCACCAAACATACTCTGCCTCCACAGGACCACATCAACTCCAATAAATGTCCCCAAATCCGAGGCTGAAAACAGAGGATTGCCCTGTTGTGCTGGGAGAAGGTTAGTGTTGATGTACAGGGCTGTGAGGACTGCCATCACTCCCCTTCACTGACTGGTATGGAAAAAGATTCCTCTTTGAAATTCTGAAATTGAAAATCCAAGGTACTGATAATGTGAGATTGTTTGCTTTGTGCAACAAGTTGGTTTTTATCTTCTGCCCTCTCCACACTCTCCCTTAAAATTATAAAAGAGATTTAATGAGGAAGTATTTGATTTCTAAAATTACTCCTGAGTTTAAAGGAAAAAAGCTATCAACATGTCTTCAATATTTCTTATAACAAATGACTTCTGTTTGTGAGCATGGGATCAGAAAGCTACATTCAGTAAAATGTCTAACTATTAGCCTCTGACATGAACAATATAATTCATTCACAGAAAGTGAAAAAAAGATTTCCATGGGACATTGCTTTACCAATATAAAGGCTAATCTGCTAGTTTAGCAAGTTATGTTTTAGTGTGGCACCCTCCAGTCTGGACTTTCATCAAACCACCTACTGAAGGAAGGGTTTCACCTGCAGCTCTGAAAGCCTTACAAATGAATCCCCTTTCCTCATTTCCCAGAACCACAATAAAATCCGTCTGAGGTAATGACTCATAAAATGGCTCATACCAGTCTCAGCAATAAGCTGTTTTTTTTCACTTGATATGCCCACTCATTTCATCTTTACAAAACATCTTTTATATACTTCACACAGTGTGGCCTAGAACAGTTATATCATGAAGCCCCATGCAGGAGAAATCCCTGTCAGTGGCATCTCATGCTGCTGGTGGAGGCTTCTCAGGTCTCCATCTGCACTGGTATTTTGCTAGGATGGCCTTTCATGTGAGGGAAATTGCAGGATACAGCTTCCTCCAGAAAGAAAGGTTGGGGATGGAGCAGAGCTTGTCAGAAGATGATGGAGACCAATGCTGTTCTGCCGCTGCCTCATGCCTGTATTGATGCAAGACTGGCATGGGATCAGGGAGATGATCTTACTGGTTTACCCTCAGTGTTTTACAGCAGCTGGACAGAATGGCATGATACTTAGACAAAAGTCATGTGACTGGTTTGTATACTGGTTTCAAAATAAATTAACAAGTACATATATTTGCTAAATACATTTAATTTGATCATACTAAACATTTCTCAGGGGTAACATTGTTACTACTTGATAACGTCACCACTTCCTTAAAATTCTTGCATTATTGTTGAGAAGAAAAAGAAATTCAATTTTGCAATAATTTTTGAGCTGAAACTGAAAGTAGAGCTGATCTGATATTTTCCATTAATTATTCCTTATTTAACATGTAGTATCTGTGAAATTTTGTTTTTATTTGCAAAAATTTAAATTTTATTACTGTTTTTTATTTTCCAGTGGGAAAATTGAAAGACAACATTTTAATAGTTTGGACTGACTCCTCAAACTGAAAGTGATTAGTCTGCATCTCCTCACTGTGATATCCTATATGATAAGAGCTAAGAATAAAAGATTCTACTGTTTTCCACTGTGGAGTGGATTTTCTTCCTTTGAGAGGTTTTACCTCCTAAAATCCAACTGCAGACATCAGAGAAAATGGTCACCTCAAGGGACATGACTCTGGATACTGACAAATGTGAGGAGTCTGTAGTGTTCAAGCATCATTTCCTCTGCATATAGTGGCTCTGTAATCAGAATACACATGACCTGGGAACACCAAGCAATTGTTTATTGGGCAATGTGCAGAGAAGATAGCTGTGCTGTTCAGCTACTAGTCTGAGCACTAATATGCTTTGCTTTCCCATGAGACACTGATGAGATGATGGTGTTGAGGAGGCTGGATGGCTGATCTACACAAGCAGTAAATGGCAGTTTTCCGTCTTCTGCTGTTTTGTCTTTTTTTGTTTGTTTTGTTTGGGTTTGGTTTTTTTTTTTTTGTTTTAGTTTGGTTTGGTTATTTGGGTTTTTTTGCTTGTTTTGGTTTTGGTTTGGTTTTGGTTTTGTTTTGGTTTGTTTTTTCTTGAGCTTTTATACCTTTTCATGCCAACATTTATCCTCTTGAATCTGTAAGCTGCTATCATGATTTCAACAATTACCCTCTGCCTAGGTTTTCACTTTGCTTTTCTGCCACAGCTTTGGTTCATATATGTTCTCACACCTTAGCAACAATTTTCTCAGTAAAACTGTGTCAAGATCGCACAGCTATGCTGTACCAAACAAGGCCTTGGGTTACAGACTGCTAAGAGTTGGGGTATAATTCACCCAAAGCACACTTCCCATGAGACGTGATAATTCAGACAGCTTCTGACTTAAAATAATCACAGAAGTTTCAGACACAGAAAAAAGAAATAATTGTAATCTATTCTGGTTTTGAATGAAAGAGTTACACTACCTCTTAAAAGAAAGTTTAGATTTTTCATTTACCTCTTTTTAAAACAGTATGAACTATTTGTGGTTTGCTAACTCTTAAGATTTTACAGATCATACATGCAGAACAATAAAATGTGCATATCTATTACTCCATCTCAAAACTGAAACATATTTTGTCTTATGATTTTAGACTGATGGCCCTGTATCACTAAGCATGGATCAACTGAATAACATTCCATCCCAACAAGTAGGATGTTAGGCAAAAATACCAGGAGGTCTGTATGGATGAACAATTTGCTCCTGGCAAAATTCAAAGATAAGGAAGTGTAGAGAAGGGGGAAGCAGGGACAGGTAACCTGGAAAGAATACAGAAATGCTGTCTGAGCATGCAGACACTGGAATCAGAAAGGCAAAGCCCAAGTGGGATTGAATGTGGTGAGGAATGTGAAAGGCACAAAGAAGGTGACAGAAGGAAGGCTGGTGAAAACGTGATTCTTCTTCTGAGTGAGGTGTGGACCTGTTGACAGAGGACATGAAAAGGCAGAGCTACAGAATGTCTTCTTCACATCAATCTTTACTAGAGAGATAATCCGTAGGAAGGAAATTTTACCTTTGGAGGATGATCAGATCAGGGAAAGCTTAAGCAAACTTAACATAGATAGGTCCATGGGCCTCTATGGGATATACTCACAAGTACTGATGGACCTGGTTGATGTCACTGTGAAACTGCTCTTGGTCATCTTTGAATGATCATGTCAACTGGGAGAAATGCTTGAGGATTGGAAGAAAGCAAATGTCACTCCTGTCTTCATGAAGGGCAAGAAGGAGGAACAAAAGGCTAGTCAGCCTGGCTTCAATCCCTGAGAAGGCAATGGAGCACTGCATCCTGGAAACCATTTCCAGGCACATGAAGGACAATGAAGTCATCAGGAGTAGTCAGCATGGTTTGACCAAGGGTATGTCATGCTTGATAAATCTGGTAACTTTCTATGATCAAATGCATGGCTTGGTGTTTTCTCCTTGCTTTTGTCCTATGCTTCCATTTCCTTTCCATGTATAAACATTTTTCTTGCTCACTATATCCCCTGAAACTCTTGTTTTTCTACACTTTCTCCCAATTACTTATGTTCCTCCAAAGCAAAGCAAATCCTTTGTACCATACTCTTCATTTTTTCCACATCATTGGAATATTCATCCAAAATATTCCCTGGCACTTGTCTAACAAATGGAGACTTTTTATTCATTCCGATTTTCTTCCTAATAATTATTCCTTTTAACAGTGTTTCTACAATAATTACAGCCAAAAAAATGTAATAAAAGATGATTTAATCTTTGTACTTCATAACCCACCCACCGGAAAAGACTGCTAATCCTCTTACTGCTGTGTGTCTGATCTTCTTTGCTTTCTCTTTTTTTTTTTTTTTCTTGACTATTCTATGGTCATTTCAAGGACTCTCACCCCCACATCAACATCGGAAAACAGTGCTAAATGACATGCCAAATCTTGTGTCCATACAATATAATGCTCTTACTCACCAAAACCTAATAATCTAAACTCATTATGGTAATCTTCAATGGTTTGCATTTGGATGTCATTGTATAAGCAGACACATTGTCCCTTATGTGCCATCTAAGGTAACTAGTGCACAGTGCTTTGTTATTCAGAAAAATGTGACAATGAACGTAATAGAAACAAGCAAACCTGAAGATAGCCTTACATACAATGCAGCACTGAAATAAGGAATTGATACTTCATCCTTGGCCAGATAGCACAGTCAAAAGTAAACATATACCTCTGCCTTTTTAAATTTTTTAAGCAATCATTGAACCATGAAATAATTCAGGTTGGCAAGGATCTCTGGAGGCTATCATTCAACTCCCCACTCAAAGCAAGACCAACTACATCATGTTGCTGTTGGGATACAAGGGACAAAGTGTCCACTTAGAATACCGACATACCGTTCATCATCTAAAGTATATGCAGAAGTGTGAGCATTAAACCAATTACAGTACATGTTCTAGGTCCAAAGCCTATTGAAGGTAAGTAAGATTATTTCTGTTCTACTAAAAGAAACAAGGCAACAGACTTCTGTGCTTATCTGACCATATCGTCTGAGCTTTTATCATTTTTTGACCAATTCACTTATCCAAGTTTCCATTTCTTAATTCACTCCCATTTCTATCCAAGCAGAGAGATTGTCCTTGAGGAAGGAAGGAGAAAGAAGATGCAGCAGCAGAAAGCAATGACTTACCATCTCCTGAGCACCAAGGAAAAGGAGGAGCTAGAGAGGGCTGCATTGTCTTCTTTCTCTGCAAGGAAAGTGTTCTTATTCTGAATCTTTCAAGGAGTTGCAGTCTGGTACACAGTATCACGTACAGCTCTTACACAGTTGTCTCTGACTGTAAAATCATGCCTATGATTTAGATATATGTCAGCTCCTCTGTTGCTTTGACAACATCCATGATCTCCTAAGTTATACAGGTGTTATCAAAACATGAGTTCTCTATTTTTGAGCCTTTTTGTCTTTAAAGTTACAGCAATGCTGGTACCTTATAATATATTCTATTCACGTATAATATTTCCAGCTTCTTTCCAGCACATCACTTTATGAAGAAATTGTTTCCTGTATTTTCTGTGGAAACCCTTTTCAAAGTAAGCATTACAATCTTTTCTTTTTGCTTCATTCATGTAATCCTCATGATCCCTATGTACCTGAAGGGCTTCTCAGCACTGAGCTGAGTGCCACTGAGTCGTGTTTTCTGCTCTTCCTGGTCTCTCTTTCCCCTCCTTCAGTTGCTATAGGGACACAAGCTGAGAAAGGTGGGCATGCTGTTGCCCTCAAGCACAGGCTTTCTCCCCACTCTCCCACATCCAGCCTTGTCACTGGCATTTCTTTACCTCTGCCTGGAAAGGACCCCTCTTTGGCAGATGGGTGCCAGCAATTGCCCAGCATCCTTATCACCCTCAGATCACTCCCTGGCTAGGGATGAAAGACAGGAGAAAACCTATGAGAGTAAGGCAAATGCTGCCTGTGCCCCTCTGTGGGAGGAAGCAGGGGAGTCCAGAGGTCTGGCCACCAGTGTTGTGGTGTGGGGACAACCTGTAGGACTTTGTCCTGCAACCTCCCGGGGAGGCACAAGGTGTTATCCAATGAACCCTCATACCATATGTGCCTGGAGATGTCTACCACAGCCAGAGTGACCAGGCAGGGCCTTGGGAAGACACAGTTACTGCTGTGAAACACCAATGCAAAGCACAAGACAAGAGATTGAGGGGTGGAGTTGGCAGTGGTGTTGTGGTAGCCCCAGACATATGTGCTGGTGCTGCAGTACTGTCAGGGTGAGCACTCTAGTTCTAGGTTAATGGTTGGACTCGATGTTAAGGGCTTTTCCCAACCAAAACCCATGAGTGCTGAGTTTGCTGGCAGAAGCTGAGCCATTCTCCATCATCTTTGAAATGTCCTGGAGAACAGGGGAGGTGCCTGAGGACTGGAGGAAATCCAGTTTAAGTCTAGTCTTCAAAAAGGGCAAGAAGGTAGACCCAGGAAACTACTGACCAGTCAGCCTCACCTCCATCCATGGAAAGATGATGGAACAACTTGTTCTCAGTGTTGTCTCAAAGAATGTGGAGGAAAAGAGGGTTATCAGAAGTAGTCAGCATGAATTCACCAAAAGGAAGTCATGTTTGACTAATTTGATATCCTTCTATGATGGCATGACTGGATGGATAGATGAGGGGAGAACAGTGCATGTCATTTTCCTTGCCTTCAGAAAGGCTTTTGACACTGTCTCCCATAGCATCCTCATAGACAAGCTTAGGAAGTATGAGTTAGATGAGTGGACAGTGGGAAGGATTGAAAATTGGCTGAAAGATAGAGCTCAGAGGGTTATGATTAGTTGCACAGTCTAGTTGGAGGCCCATAACAAGTGCTGTTCCCCAGGGGTCAGTAGTGGGTCCAGTGCTGTTCAATATATTCATCAATGACCTGGATGAAGGGATAGAGTGTACCTTCAGCAAGTTTGCTGATGACACAAAACTGAGAGGAGTGGCTGACACACCAGAAGGCTATACTGCCATTTAGCAAGATCTGCGCTGAGAGAAAATTTATGAATTTCAACAAGGGCAAGTGTAGGGTACTGCACTTAGGGAAGAATAACCCCATCTATCAGTACAGATTAGGAGCTGACCTGTTGGAAAGCACCTTTGTGGAAAAAGACCTGGGAGTCCTGGTGAACAGGATGACTATAAGCCAGCAATGTGCCCTTGTGGCCAAGAAGGCCAATGGCAACCTGTGATGCATCAAGAAGAGTGTGTCCAGCAGGTTAAGGGACTTTCTCTTGCCTCCTTATTCTGCCCTGGTGAAGCCACATCTGGAATACTGTGTTTAGTTCTGGGATCAAGAAGGACAAGGAACTCATGGAGAGGGTACAGCAAAGGGCTGAGAAAATTATTAGGGCACTAGAACATCTCTCTTATGAGGAAAGGCTGAATTGGGTCTTTTTAGTCTGGAGAAGACTGAGAAGGGATTTTATTAATGCTTATAAATACTTAAAGGGTGGATGTCAGGAAGATGGGATCAGTCTTTTTTCAGTGGTGCCCAGTGACAGAAGAAGTAACAGACACAAAATTGAACACAGTAAGTTCCATCTAAACGTAAGGGAAAACTTCATTGTGAGCGTGACAGAGCACTGGAACAGGCTGCACACAGAGGTTGTGGAGTCTCCTGCTCTGGAGATACTCAAAACTTGCCTGGATGTGGTCCTGCGCAGCTTGCTCTAGTTGAACCTGCTTTGGTGGGAGGGTTGGACTAGATGATCTCTAGACGTCCCTTCCAACTCCAACAATTCTGTGGCTGTGTCTAATAACGTTTCACTCAGTAAGAATGAGCCTTCTTAGAAATGTCCACGTTGTTTCACTTTTGTATGTAATAGGAATTTACATTTCTTTGTAAATTTTGTTCATTTACATACTCTGCACACTGTAATAGAATATTTAAATTATACTAGAATGTTCCTGACAGCTTAATCAATTATATTTAACCAAAACAGTTAATATATTCTTGTCCAAGAAAGTCTGGCATTCATTAAGCAATGACTAACTTTTATTTATTCTGTAAGTTAAACAGCAACTGAAGAAAAATAGAATTCATCAAAAGTTTGTACAAACTTGAATATTGAATGCAATCTCAAGAAATATATTTTAAAGCTTTCAAGAGATAACTGTGGTAAGGGGCAAGATTAATTCTGACATCCACAGGGCCATGTGCTCATGCTACTGTCAGTGTCGTTGGTAACATCTCCTCCTGCACAGGAGTAGTTCCCACATCTCTCTTTGCAATACAGCTGGACTTGGATGCTGGGATGTAGTAACTGGTTGCAAGTTCACCAGTGTAAGCATGTGGCCTATCTGATGTAGGACCTATACACCAAGGTGCAGTTTTGACTGAGACTGGAGGAGGAATGATCAGTGCTCAGGTCTTTAGGTATCCCTAGCTAGATTTATTCAGGCTTTGGCTCCTCATTTAGCACTCCTGAGCTGTGTCAGCCCAGTGTTCCTCTGACAACACAACTTTACCAGTGGTGTTTCCTCATTGTCCTCTCATTGTTTCCACTCCATAAATGTGGGTGAACTGCCCTTTCTGTTATGATGCATGTTGCGACAAACATCATGCTTTGCCATTTCACTGTGAAAATTATACAGTCCCCGGCAATTCCCAGGAGGTGACGAGGTCTTACCCCATTGTAGAGTGGTTGTGAGCTGCTAATGTGATCTATCCCTTAAAAAAAAAAAAAAAAAAAGAAAAAGTCCAAGGATGTTAACTGCTTGGATATCAAATAAAAGGAAATACTCCAGCAACCATAGGGAAACATTGGTGCTGTTTGACAAAGCATTGGTAACAGACTCTGGTCACTGATGTTGAAGGAAAATTACTTCATACTGCACTGGGTGTAGAGAAGGACAAAGTGGAGGATGAAGAGAAGGGGAGGGGACCTAGGGAATAGCGGTGCTTCACAGTGAAATACAACACAGAGACCTTGATGTGGCCTCTTATCTTACAGATCATGTAGGGCTGTTGTGGCAGTACTGCCTGCAGAATAAGAACAAACTGCACAGACTAGGGAGGGGAATCCTTATTGTGCTTTTGCTCTGGACTCCACATGTGCTGCAAGATGTCCCTGTCATGCAGATATGTGCTAGGGCAGCCTTCCTGGGTGAGCAAAGGTGTGGAAGATGCATGTTTGCATCTGAGAATTAGGAAAAGGACCTTTTTGACCATAATCCAGTACTGGCAGAAGGTCAAAAGGCACCATAAAGAAAATTTGGAACGAACACATAGATGACTTTTTTTAAACAAGTGTTGTGAATTTTTTGGACAATGTGGGCAAAGAGATACATCTAACTTGTTTTTTAAACTTAATTTTGGTAATTTATTAAAGTGATTTTGCATCTTGGTGACTGGATATGTCCTAATATGGAATCCTGATGTATTCCCTTACTTAGAGCATGGAGAGAAGTGATGCTTAACTTTACTGATGACTTAGCTTACCTACTTGACAACAAGAAGTAGTTGTCCAGTTTTGTGGATTGTTTTCTTTTTGCTGTGGGAACAGATAGATAATTGACACCTGGCAGTGACCAAGTGTAGAGGCGCATGTGCATTCATGTTCTCTTCCAACAAGAACACCAGGTTATGCCACCCCTGCATTGATATCACCAAGAAAAAAAAAAGGAACAAAGAAAGAGAAAAATAAATCTGGAGATTTTTTAATCATTATTTTTATAGTAGTGTTTTCTACTTCTTTTTCTGGTACTCAGCAATAATAAATTCAGAGAAAGAGTGTGTCAGGGACAGTAGAGTTAATTGTGTTCTGAAGGGACAGAAGGGGGTGGGGGAAAAGGGTTAGAAATATGAAGAGACTGAACTGAAGTTTACATAAAATAAAAGTAATTGCATCACACAGCAGGAAAGAGAGGGAGAAGGTGTTAATTATCCATTGGGAAACTTTGGTAGCTCCTTCAGCCTCTTACAGCTTTTATTTTAAAAATTTATTTTGTAGTGAGAATGATTTGGTGGATCATAAAACCACAAATAAAACCTTTTTGGGGGGATATTTTTAATTATCTAAATTTTATATCTGAATATTTCCAGCTTTTATTAGAACTGTAATAATAAGTAATCTAAGCTAGGCTGTTTGTGTTGTGTTTCAATCTTAACAACCTAAGAAAACTATCTTTTGTTATTAGGATTTAATCTATACATCCTGTTTATACTACCTTCCGGAGAAATCTCATTGAGATACTCATGATACTTATTGTAATCCTCTTTTATTTTCTGTGAATCATTCTTCTGAATCATTTTACTAGACTTCAACAGTTATGGTGTAAGAAAAAATGTATTCACTACAGCCATCTTTATGCCTACATGAAAGAAGGACCTTTGTCTTTGACATAAATTTGAAGTCAAAGCAGTTTCTATTAGGAATACTGATTTTTCTGAAGAGTTTTCAAATGGCTCTACTAGCAGTTCCAAGCCACCTACCACATCAGTGTTTATACATCGCATAAAGTTTCCACATCAGCTCTAAGCATCTACTTTAGCTAGCTAGCTATTTTTTCTGAGCCATCCTCTGAAGTAGCCTGATTCTCTCCATTGATTGCAGAGGAGGACTAAGTATTGTGTTGGCAGTCCTGGAAGCCTGCGATCTCCTTGAAAATCTGTGTGTGTGTATCTCTGCAGAACTGCATGCAGGACACACTGTAGGAAACAGCTTGTCCCAGGCCATGTTGAGTCAATTTCTGTTTTATGAGACCTTAGATAAATTCAGGGACAAGTGTATTTATTTAAGCGCATAGTGATAGAGATTCAGGTTATGATTTCCCTCTCACACCAACTTGTATCAGCCTGTATGGGGTGGTGGGGGGGAGCGCAGTGTGACCACATGTACCAGGGCTGTTGATGTAAGTTGCTGCTCTCTGTGCTAAGGATAGCACCAAGCATAAATGTGTCTCTGGACCAGATCCTGGTGTTCCACATCTGACACTTTAATCTGTCCCAACTGTAACCAAACCACTCTCTGAAGGCATCCATCTCTTTTCACTGATTACAGAGTGAGACTAGAAGACTAGTTTTTCGGAAAGCTAGAATTAGGTTGTTTCTGCATAATTAGATTCTTTGGCCACAGTAGGATTCTCCATGGGATAAGCAGCAGCTTTGTGTGAAAAGAGTATCAGAACCCATTTTCCTGAGAACTACAGTCTGTCAGTGACCCAATTTGGCCAGTGATCATGGGACTCCTTTGATCAGTATTATGTCACTTGTCCATAATATGCCCCTTTCATGAATGAAAACAGGGACATGAAGCACTGGTGAAACAAGTCCTACATTGCACTGTAGCGGTTCAAGATGTATTTCTACATTGAACTCATGGAAATGAAAATACATATCTGTTAGTTGTTTGTTCAGTTTGGTTTGGTTTTAATGGTTGAAATATTTGAGAACATTTTTATTTACGTTAAACACAGAGACAAATGGGAGGGAGGGTTGGAGAAAGAGCTTGTATTGTACCAGTGCAGTAATCGTTATCAAAATTATGTAATTCTCTGCAGGATGGAAATTCACATCTTTTTTACAAGCCAGCTCCTCTGAAAATCAGGTGTTAACTTTAGTGATGGGTACACATTACCTTATTTTAAAGTCCTTGTGTGACTGGAGTGGAATCATAATATTCATAACTTCTATTTTTGTCATTTAGTAAAGAGAACGCTTTCACTTTTGTTATTAAAAGCTCAGTTATGAACATGAACAAGAAATCCTCTTAAGAGTAATTATAGAAACACCAGATTAGTTTGTCAGGTTTCTACAAATGTAACTAGTCCCAAATTAAAGCAGTTAAGCACAATAGATCAGTAAGGGTGATGCAGCATGATTCCACACAAATTCTTAGGTCACTTTTAATTTACACTGGACAAAGATCTGGTCCTTTTGCTTTTGCTGTTTCTCTTCTTTTTCCATGCTTATTTTCTTTTGTCTTTTTGTAATTCGTCATTATCTTCATTATCTGGTTAAACTTAATCAAATTTGCTGATGCCTGAACATGAACTGTCCCCAGTGTGAACAAAAATACATGATCCCCTCAATGCATTTTTGAACTTTGAAAGAGCCTAGGCAATTCTCAGGCAGGTCATGAAAGACCCTGATTTAAACTGGGATGTAAGCATTTTGCATGGCTAATGATAGCTTTTTGAGCAAGGGTTAATTTTGCCCTTCAGAATATTTCACAACCTTTGAAGTATTTGAACATAAAATGATGTAATTACCCAGCTTCCAATAGTGTTGATCTAATGTTGATTGATAATAACATGGACTGAAATTTTAAGCAGCCAATCAGAATGCTGTATTCATCCAAGCCTCCATGCAAGGCAGCTCTTTGCCCCCTGCTATTATCTCATACAGCAATATTGTACTGGTACCGCAAGTTACTGTGTAATAACAACCGTGGTTTCCAATATATCTACCATGTAGTTACCACACATTTAGCATAAAATAGCACATTTCATTTTGTGGTAATCCAGTAGGAGAATCATACTGCCAGGCTGTGCAGAAAACTGGTGCTGCATATTGGAGTCAGAGAATGCCTGGTGCTTTTTGTGAGAAGAAGCCGATCTGATAAGAGTGTGATATTCCCCCAGAAGCTTTTCTTCTTTTGCAGCTTTAAGTGTTAACTCTGCTTTACTGTAACTTGTTAGTTGCCACAGATGTGGTCAAACCTGCCATCTAGGGCCACAAAGATGATTAAGGGAATGGAACATCTCTCTTATGAGGAAAGACTGAGGGAGCTGCGTCTCTTTGGCCTGGAGAAAAGAAGACTGAGGGGTGACTTGATCAATGTTTATAAATATATAAAGGGTGAGTGCTGGGAGGATGGAGCCAGGCTCTTCTTGGTGATGCCTGATGATAGGACAAGGGGTAATGGGTGGAAGCTGAGGCATAGGAAGTTTCACAGAAACATAAGGAGAAATTTTTTCACAGTGAGGGTGACAGAGCACTGGAACAGGCTGCCCAGGGGGGTTGTGGATTCTCCCTCTCTGGAGATGTTCAAGACCCGCCTGGATGCATTCCTGTGTGACCTAGTGTAGGTGATCCTGCTCTGGCAGGAGGGTTGGACTAGGTAATCTTTTGAGGTCCCTTAACATTCTATGATTCTATCAAATTTACAGTATGTAACATACTGTCTTTCCACAAGTTTCAAAGGAGATTTTATGACACTCATTAATTTATAAGTAAAAAGCTGTCTATGGTTAGAAGGAATGGTTGGACCCACATCTGTTTTCGTGTGTTTGCTCAAATCCCCCTGTTTTAATGGACAGAGGGACTTTTTACATTCCAGTAAATTTCATTGTCAACTTCTTCTCTGAGGCCCAGTGGTAGTTTTCTACATTTAGGAGATAAACAAGTGAGACTTAGCAGGGTAAGCAAAGACGGAAAGTTATATGAATGTGTATTTTAATTTAAAACCAAATATTTTTGAAGGTGTCTTTCAAGCATAGTATATAGAGTTCTTTAACATAGTAGATCTTGGTGATCAGAGGACTTTCTGGAGGTGAGACGCAGATGAGAGGCATCATCTGTATTTCTCACCAGGCCATGATGCTGCAACCCCTTTTATACAGCCCAGTGCATTCAGTGATCCAGTTTGCTGTAAATGTAATACATGCTTGAGTTGCAATGTTTCTCTCTAAAAATAATAGGAAGCATCTGTTCTAATGAAAAATTACATATTTTCTTTCAATTAGAAAATTCAAATATTTTTAAATTTATAACACTACAATAGATATCTTCTCTAAGATGTTGGGGATTAAGCTTCAAACTTTCCTGGGCCAAATACTGAGTTTCTCTAGCAGAAGGCTAAGGTGAAGTATAGCTTACCTCTCAGGAAGCTCATGGGGTTTCATGGTAATAGCTGGGGATAGATGGCAGCTTGTTCCATGTGGCTCATTGAGCTTCAAAGGGGATCCTATCAGCTACTTGAGGTCACAGTGATTTCATTGACACCTATAAACACCATATCGGCACCAGGATGTGAGGATTATCAGCTGCCACCTCATCTCCTAACCACAACAATAAAATTACTTTTGTTAACATCTCTGTCTCTCATTTTTTACAAATATAGTGGACTCAATTCCAGCTATGAACAGGGAAGCCAAGGGGATTTTGTGTCTGTATTAGAGAGTAGATTTAGATCCACTGTGTTAAAGTAAACTGATAGCTTCAATTATTAAATGCAAGTACTTGGCCAGACTTTAGTGAAGGAGGCCATTAAAGTTTCTGAGATCCTTTTTATTTTGGTTACCAAAGCTTGTTTCCAAGAGCCAGTGTCTGAATCTTGTTAAAACAGGACTTTCCATCATTTTCCATTAAAGAAAAAAGTCTGGATAGGGCAGTATTACCACTGCACTCAGAGTTCTGCCAAAGCCTCTGCTTGGACTGCAGAGCTGCCTTTAAGACGTTTGAAAAGCAAATCCTTCCCTGGTATATCTGAAATCCCTCCCTTCTGAAGCAAGGCTCATATTTCTTTTGGAAATGTAGCAAGAAAACCATTAAATATGAAACACTACTATGTAGGACCAGCTTTATAAAAATTACTTGCATGCCTTAGATGGGGCTTATTGGGGTATAAGACTCTGTACAACATAAGACTAAGTACAACATCAAAATTACCCACCCTCTTTTCCAGCTGCCCATCTCAAATCACAATGCCTCCTTTGTTAAGTTGATAGTTCCTGTGCTGCATGTCTGAACATGATGGCAGAGGATGAGGAGGAGCAGCCTGGCTGGGTGAACACCCTCTGAACATCCCTTGCTCACAGTGACTATATCCAACATGAAATGCAGTCACCAGTGTCAATTTTTTAAAGCATGGTGCCTAAGGAGCAGATGATCATCACCTGCTCCTGCCCTGCACTCAGAGCATGGAGTAAGATATGGGAAGAGGTCAGTCTGATCTGGTATTCAGCCAGAGGGTGTTCACCACCACTTGTCCCAGCTTGAGATCACTGTTTTGGCCCTTGCCCTGCGAGATGGCACTTCTGAGGGGGCATGGGGCTGTGACAAGAGCTGTGTCCATCTTCTGTTCTAGCACTATTCTCCTTCTATTAGGAGACCTGTGCTGAGGAACTAGCCATCTCCAGATGCAGTCAGCACCAAAACCATGAAAATTAAAGCAGACATCCACAACATTAAAAGGCAGCAAAGGTGGTTAAAACCAGTTTTGAAACCTCACTGAAAAATTTAATTTGGATGTACAAGATCATGGTTTGCATGGGTATATGCTTTAATAGATAAAAAGATGGCTGGCTGGCAAGGCCCAGAGAGTGGTCATGAACAGAATTAAATCCAGCTGGTGGCCAGTCACAAGTGGTGTTCCCAAGGGCTCAGTATTACGGCCTGTTTTCTTTAATATCATTATGAATGATCTGGATGAGGGGATCAAGGGCACTCTCAGTAAATATGCGGACAACACTAAGTTGGGCAGGAGTCTTGATCTGCTTTAAGATTGGCAAGCTCTAAAGACAAATAAGGACAGGCTGGATTCATCACTACTGAGTGATTTGAACAAAAAGCTTCCATTTGAAGTATATACATTATCCAGTTCCTGGGCTAAGACTTTTACATCTTTTTCCTTGATTTGTTGTTCCTTTTCATTTGTGATATGGCAGAAATGGAGTGAGAGTGCTGATGGTGTCTGCCAGGCAGTATCCACATAGGTGAGCTGCTGCCAGGGTGCTCAGCTGCAGGTGAAGACTTCAAGGGAGGCTAATGGTGTGATGTCTGTGACATCCATTCTCTTTCTGCACCTGAAACAGATCTAGCATCACTACTTCTGTCCATGATTTCTTCATAAACTCTATGAGTTGTTAATGAGTAATTACTGCCCTTTCATATATGTCATTGTGCTCTACCGAGACTCATCTGAACCTCCTCATGCTGTGACAGTGTGCAGTTTATGATGTGTCAGAGAAAAATGGCTTTAATAAATGAAGTTAGGGGTTGTTTTGTACCAGTGAAGTGCCATGATTCTTACATGCAGTTTTCTATAGAAATTCGAAATTCTGTTCTAATTCAAAAATTTTCCCCCTTGGTGGGTATCTACCATTCACACCACAGAGTGTAATAGGGAAGAAGCATATATTTGTAGAATATATAAAAGGCATGAATCATAGAATGCGTTGGGTTGGAAAGGACATTTAAAGGTCATCTAGTCCAACCCCCTTTTAGTGAGTACGGATATCTTAACTAATCAGGTTTCTCAGAGCCCTGTCCAACCTGATCTGTAATGTTTTCAGGCATGGGGCATCCACCACCTCTCTGGGCAACTTGTGCCAGTGTTTCAACAACATCACTGTAAAAAAATTCTTCCTTATATATAGTCTAAATTGACCCTCTTTTACTTAAAACTGTTACCCCTTGTCCTGTTGCAATAGGCCATGCTGAAAGCTTGTCCCCATCTTTCTGCTGCAATAAGATCTTCCCAGACCCTTCCCTTCTCCTGGCTGAGCAACACCAACTTTCTCAGTCTTTCTTCACAAAAGACGTGTTCCAGCTCTCTGATCATTTTTTTTTGTGGCCCTTCTCTGGACCTGCTCCAACACGTTCATGTCTTCTTTGTGCTGATGACTCAAGAGCTGGACACAGTACACCAGGTGGGGTCTCTGTCTCACTGGTTATTCCTGCATTAGCTGAAATGTGCACTAACTAAGATCTATGAATGCAGATGGAATCTTTTCTTAAATGATACATTTTGAAGGTTTAGCTGTTTGTTTTTTTTTTTTTTTCTCATTGTTTTCCCTCTCAGTACCAAGAATATCAGTCTTACAATGACCATAATGCAACCAAAAATTAGGCTTTCATTTTCTATTGAAACTTCTCAATGAAATGGTTTGCCCTTCAAGACTGTGAGATGCCAGCAATTTTCCTTGGGATTTGTGAACACTTAGGATCTTTGAAGAATTTCTAATCCTAAATTAGGAATTAGAAGCCTATTTTGAGCTACTTTTACTTTTTTTTTTTTTTTTTTTTTCTTCTAAAGCATGACCCAAGCCTTTGAGGGTGTGGAGCAGATGTCCTAAAGTTTATTTTTTATTAATGTTACTCGGTTATAGTTAAATTTCACTGTCAAGCTACAAAGAAACCTATGAGATTCCTGAGCTTCTTGTAAACTTGGCTAGTTAGGAAATAGTCACACCTTCAGAGTACAGCATGTGTTGTAAAAGATCTCTATTAAAATCTTCAGTTTATTAAACTGACAAATGGTAGGAAACTTTCAGACCTCAAAAGCTATGATATCATTTCATTTTGAAATAACCCAACAAAAATCTCACATTTCTTTGTGTGAAAGTAACTAAATCTGTATGTGTCATCTGCAGGCAGCCCCTCAGGTTTGGTCACCGTTAGCTGTGGTTCGTGTGTTTAAATCAGAGTCTTCAAGGCCTGTGAAAGTTAAATAAAAATTAAAAAAAAAGGAAAGCCTGAAACCTTCCATTTACAATTGTCAGGGATTAACCTTTTTTCATGACTTTTAGATACTATATCCTTTTGTGGATTTTAGATAATGAAGAGACAACATCTGAAAAAGGTGCTGTTTGCCCCTTGCCCCTGCAGTGGTGACACTTTACACAGTGCACATACATATTGCTTAGATGTTTAAAACATTGTCTAATTAATGTATATCATAAGATGATACCTTAGTGCTGCTTATACAGTTACAATTTTCTTTGCTTAGGTCATTCCACTCCTGTTTTAACTCAGTAAAAGCTCCTGTACCATCCGTTCTGGTTTGGCTTAGGGCTCCCATTCTGCAGTGCATTAGCCGAGATAACTAGGCTCAGACTCTTTGCTTCATGTGCTCTCACACACAGTTAGTGTCAAGTGCCTCAACCACTGTTGTGGTCTGGTGGGGAGGAGAGAGGAGGTGTTAGGGTACTTGCTGCAGGATGCTGATGATAAGGCAGGCAGGTTGGAGCAGAGCATTTTGCATATGGAGGTGCAAGAAATGAGAAGAAAAGCCTCATTTTGCAGAAGCACATTTCACCACCATGGGTTAGCCCCCAGGAGCACCTGATGTTGGTTTACGCAGTGGCAGGAAAGATAAGGGTGTCTGACTTGGAAGTTTCCATGCAGAAGGGACAGACAGTTGTTCTGATATGCTGTGCTCTTGGACTCCCACAAGATATGGCAAGAAATTTTGGACTTGATGTGGCAGGGATTTTGCACTGTGCTACAGAACAATTCAGACTGTAAACCTGGTCTGTTGAGAAGGACAGAGATTAAGCATCACATCTTTGAATACAATTTGGAGCTGTTTGTTGGAGATTAATGTGAAAAAGAAACTTCTGGGGAAATGCCAAGATGAAACCTTTTAGCCAAGGAAAGTGATTCATTACTTTTGAAAATGTCTCCCTATGTTTTTTAGCCAAAGTACGTGGGCAGCATGACACACAAACTTTCAAAATAACTTTGTCACCCAAGTCCTCCAGAATTTTTCTGGTTTTGACCTTTTATTGCAAAAATATATTTGCCCAAATCACTTTCTATACAAGAAGAAATAATCCTTCCTAGAGATGCAAGAGGTCTGAGTGATGCTAAGTGATGATAAATACCAAAGGCACAGTGTAAGACTTAGATTAGAACAGGCTGTTGAACTGGTATTTCTGAATTATGTAAACTAGAGAGCATAGGGAGGCACCTCTTTATGGCTATGAAACATCCTCCTAATCTAATCTCATCTAATCTAATCTATGAAGCATTTACTTATGATTGCCATGGAAAATGCATAGATTTTTCATATCAAGGAGAAGTGAAGTAAAAATAGCATCCCAGTGGATTCAGGGGCTAACTTGGTGTGTTCAATGACAACATGAACACATGAAATGCAGAGTCAGTATGAGAGCTAGTATGTTGACTGACAAACTTGTTAAAGAGCTAGGTGTTGCACTTGGAAAAAATCTTCCATTGTTTAGCTTTACTTATTTACTTTCTAAAGAGGAGGCGAAGTGGAATAAAATTTTGACATATATTTTTTTCCATCAAGGAAAAAAGCAGAGTACTTTAAAAAACATAATACCATTCAGGCCCTTCCCATGAATAAGTAAAGCATTCCAGTGTTAAACATTAAGGAAATGATGCACAAACTAAGGTATTAAATTAAAGGAAAATACAGGGAATTAAAAGGAAAGAAGAGATTTTTTTTTAGTGATATAGATGGCTTTGGCATAATTTGCTTTCACAAAGAATGCAACTTATTCCTGTTTGTGTATTTGTAGAGGTGCCTGTGTTTCCTCATAACTAGGTATATCTCTAGTAGCTACTCACAGAGGTAGCCACAGCCAGTCATTGAAAATATCTTGCACCTTGTAACTATTTGATCCTGTAACTGTCTATAAAAGCTTGGATCCAATGCTGATGCTGGGAATATTTTACTGCTCACCAAGGAGCACTTGTGGCTATGTTTTGATAGCTAGATTTGTGGTTCTGGAAAAGTTCAGGGATTCCAGGAGGCCATCAGTGCAATAATATTATTGTATCTTTTTTTGTGAAAAAGAGGAAAATACTGGAAACTAGTGAAACAAGTGAAATGTCCATAGGTAATAACTTAACAATAAATGAACATCTGTGGAATAAAATTTATAGTGTAAAGCAGTGAGTGTCAGTTTTAATTTACTTTCACCAGTTGAAGGTATATGACTCACATGATGAAACATAGCAATAAGAATCACACTTCTTAGTTCTAGAACACACACCAGTTTATATTACCAGCATTGTATATTTTTCTCCTTTGTAATTCTGCAGGGAGACCACCTATTCTGGAAAAGAAACAGAATTGAACACAATCATATTCTGTAATGAGAGACAGAGGTATAAACAAAATTCTATTTATTTTGTCACCATAGATTTTCTATTGAATTTTCAGCTCAGGACTTCCAGGGAAAAAAAAAAAAAACAGAAAAAGGAAAAAAAAAAAAAAAAAAAAAAAGAAAACAGGAAAAAAAAAAAAAGAATCATGCTTTCACTGCATTTGACAAATACTGGAACATGTTCTCAAAGTCTAGTTTATTTAGCATTCATTTAGCATATGAAATTCGTGATCTAGAGTATCAGGACATTAATAATTAATATACATTGTTGTAGAATGAAATGTTACTGAAAACATAAGAAACAATCTCTGGGGTAGGGAGAGGATCTCAGACTCTCTGAGGTTTGTTTAGGCATATGCAGGCTGTCACAGAGTTCCAGCTTTAGACATTTTACTTTGCTGCATTTTCCCTGCTTGAATGTAGCCAGCGTGTCTTACACTTCTCTTGTTACACTCTTTTATATTTAATGCACTTTAAATTGCTAAAGACCGCAGTAACAAATCCTTCATTCACACCCAATTTATGCATCTTCTATTCTATCCTGATTTGTACACTGTTCTCATCACAATGGTACTTGAGTGATTCACAAGGGATATATTTAATAGTCATCATGAGTACTTATCCTCTTAAGGGAGGATATGTGTGTAGCACAGTGATTATTTTGTTTTAATTATAGGTGTCATTTATCATGAGAAAAGCTACATTTGCTCTCATGTATTTGACAAAACATAAAAGCAAAATAACTATGATGTATGGTATCAAGCCTGGAAAAAGGATGATGACTTCTGATGGAAGAGGTTTCTAATGGCTCCTCATTCCCACCAGCTTTTCTTTCAATAGCTTTAATAGCTTGCAAAATTATGAGCCATAATGCCATAGGCAGCTCTACACAGTCTTTTCCCATTCTGCCCATATTTTAAGCCACAAACCCATATTTGTTGATGGCAAATTGACTTTGGCCACTGTGCTGTGTTACTGAGCCCTGAGCAAGAGGAAGGATATACTGGTCAGTCTCAGCACCACACTTTTACAGATGTACCACTGTTGACTCTTAAAATGTGTCTATATTCTGATATTTTTACACTGATTTATTCAAGCTAATGATGTATGACTAAGCAAAATTAGGCATTACCAAGGATGTTACATTATGCATTGCAGTTTGATATGTCATAACTATTGCTCATCATTGAGAAACAAGCAATCTGTATTGTTATTTCCAAGGCAAATGGAGGCCAAAGCACTCGAGTTGTTTCTTATATGATCATCACTATAGTAGTCTTTCTGAAATCATACAAACATTCTGATCATACAAACGTAGATTAAAATTTTTGGAGAATGCAGACCTTTTGCCAAAAATTATACATGTGTCTGCTCCAAATCTATTTGCAAGTTCACATTCAATTTTTCAAGCACTACAGCCTCAAAAATTGTGCAATAAAAACTGGGATCTGTATGTTCATCTCATAGGCGAATGTCCATTTTCTTGCTATTCTGTGACTAATGAGAACTGAATAAAAAATCCATAATATATGTTCTTTATTGAGCCAAGCTTCTGGTTGTATTACTATTCTCTCCTAATACTTTTGTAAACACTACATATGTTTTGCTTAAGCAAATTGATTTTTAAAAGAAAGGATGGTAAAATATAGATAATTTTTTGTTTTCTCGATCTTTGTTTAAATCTAATATATAAACATGATCATTAAAACATTTTAATTGTAAAATTTTGTTTATAGGAAAAAATTTTAATGTAATTCCTCAATGAAATGTGAACTTTCATGTCTCTTCTCAAGATGTTAGGCCATCTCTAAAATTATTTTCTTGCTTATCATTTCCCATTCTAGATGGATTTCTTTTCATATTTTCCCGACTATTTGTTTTGTAAGTTCTATATGTGTCACTTGTTATTTTATATAGAATGAGGGAATGAAAAAGTTGTCTTACAAATTAAATGGTTTATAATCTCAGTATTCTAGAACAGCTACACTCAGGCTGGTGTGGGACCACCCTGGACCAGATCCCAGTCTTCCCAGTGTCTCTAACTTGCACACTGCAGTCTGGGTGGATCAAAACCAATGTGTTGGGAGTAGGGAAGTGATCGTGCCCCTGTACTCAGCACAGTTGAGGCTGCAGCTTGAGTACTGTGTTCTGTTTTGGGCACTGCAGTATAAGAAAGACACTGAGGTGCTGGTGCAGGTCCAGAGAAGGGCAACAAAGCTGGTGAGGGGTCTAGAGAACATGTCTTATGAGGAGAGTCTGAGGAAATGGGGATTGTTTTTTCTGGAGAAGAGAAGGCTAAGGGGAGACCTTAAGGCTCTCTACAACTACCCGAAAGGAGGTTGCAGTGAGGTGGGTGTTGGTCTCTTCTCCCAAGTAATTAGCAATAGGATGAGAGGGAATGGTCTTAAATTGCTCCAGGGGAGGTTTAGATTGGATATTAGGAAAAAAATGTATACTGAGTGATGAGGCATTGGAATAGACTGCCCAGGGGGTGGTGGAGTCACTTTCCCTGGAAGTGTTCAAAAACCATATAGATGTGGCAATTTAGGACATGATTTAGTGGTCATGATCATGTTGGATAGATGGTTGGACTTGATGATCTTGGAGATCTTTTCTAACCTTAATGATTCTATGGTTCTGTGATCCAGTATTAATAGTTTCAGCTCTTCCCAGGCCATGGCTACATGTAAGGAGTGTTTCTACATACTGCTGGTGAAAGAGAACTGATGGAAGTATTTCATGGACCAGACCCACCACAGAAGGGGGATTTAGACCACATATCTGTATGTATGTAAATCCTATAAAGATAAGGAATAATAATCTAATTGTAAAGCACATCTCTAGAGAAGTTGGACAAAGCTTTGTTAATATAATTCAACATGTGACCGCACCATGCAATACAGAGAAATGAGTATCTCCCTGAGCTGGACTGGGTGAGCTAGCTCCTGAACAGGGCAATAACATTGCCTAGGACAGCATCTTGACAGGATGCTGCACAGGATGTGCAGTTCACAGGCAGCTCACAGCCTGGTCAGAAAAGGAGGGACAATGCTGACTCTCTATGGGAGGATGGGTCTCTGGGTCTTGAGACAGAAAGTCTCAATTTACAGTTTTAACATCAGTGCAAGTTTGGGTACTTTTCTTGTAGCACCCTAGCAAACGCAACGTACTTGTACTGGTTACAAGGACTGAAAGGAATGTGTCCCCTTCCACAGCAAGCTCAAAACCTTCTGGATAATGTCTCCACTACTTTCTCTGCAGGCATATTCATTTCTTTATGTTTCAAAGACTCAGTCTTCCAACTTTTGTCCTTGTTCTAGTCCTTCTAATGCAGTTGTGTGCATCAAAGAATGGAGCAAGCTGAACTTTAGGAAAACCAGAAAGAAAGTACTTTGACTTTTTTTTTCATTTTTCAAAATTTTCAGAGCTTATGAAAAAATCCCTGGCTGTATGTTAAAAGTTTCCAGCCTCCTGAGCATACTCATTCTTCTTGTAACTAGAGCAGTTGCTATGGAGAGATCTTTGTCTCAACTATCAGTATGTCTGACAGAAGATGGGAGATAAACCATGGAGTCACTGGCACCCGAGAAAGAAACAGCTGCTCTTGAAAAACAGCCCTTTTGTACACAGCACTTTGCTTCTCTCTGCCCCCACTTCCCCACCTTTACAGTCCCTTCTCTGGTGCGTACTTAAGTAGATTTTAAAAGACTGTAGGTCCTTAAATCTTGCTGCTTAACCTCACCATGGGCAACAGAAAAGCTACTTTCAAAATCCCCAGCTAGGACATTTTACAAGTAGTTGAAAGGAAACTGAGAGGACAAATGCGGGTGTTTTTGAAGTATTAAGCCTGTGGGTGGACAGTGGAAGGACTGATGGATTTGTGAGAAAGAAATAGTGTGAGTATTGTGCATTCCTGAGACTGGAGAAAAAGTAAATTACCAAGGAGATGTCACATGTGTTGCCAAGGCGCTTCTGGTTTGGTAACAATTTCCACTCCCGGCTTGTACAGATGAAAGCAATGGCAGTCAAGCAGCTGTTCCAGGCCCCAGCAGGAGATCGTGCAACAGGACAGATATGTTCACTTTCACCAACTCCACTGTTGTTACTTCCTTTCAGCCAATGAATATAGTGATTTTGATTTTAAGACATTTTTCAATATAGCGTGCATTCGACAAGCTTTAAGGAAATCTCAAAATTTACCTTTCATACATATAGAACCTGTCTCCTTTCACCAGACTCTTATGCATTGCATTACACTACACTTAGATATTCAGTAAGGTATTTTGGCATTGTGTCTGCTGGTTCTTGTTTAAAGTAAAACATATCATAGGAATTTGTTGGTGGATTTAAATACACCCTCTCTTTGTTACATACAGAAAGCTTATTAACATAATACAGAGTTTTCCTGACATGTCTTCAGTATCTCTTCTTTCTGTCCCATGCACTTTAGGCCATCTAGTAAGATTCAGTCTGAGAGGATTCACTTCTTCAGGGCTTGTATATTCCACATTAATTGTCTAAATATTAAAATCAAGAAATTCTTACCTTTGTAAGCAATAGTTTATAAGCAAATATACAAAATTACTTACTAAGATTATAATTTATTTTTTTTTATTGAGGACCTAATGAGGATCTTTTATTAGGAGGTCTTTTGTGTAGAACATAGATGAATACACATGGTATTAATTAGAAAATATTTTTTGAGCTTCTTTCCACATATTGCTGATATGTAATATTCCATAACTTCCCAACTGACTTTTAACCTCTTTGTCAATGACTGTAAAAGACAGGAGATTATTTATTTGTTTGCAGGCTACCATGTACTGCTTGTTACTTTCCTCCAAAGTCAGAAGACAGCACAGCTGAAGGTCTGACTTGCTTTTTCCCAGCTGCCACACCCTGGGTCTGGATGAAGTGGAGGGTCTGAGGGTGGGCTGAGTGCTCAGGGCAGAGCTGGGGAGTGGGAGGGGTGGGAAGCGGGAGATCAGAGCATCTGCCTGTGTACACGTGTGCGTGCCCGTGAGCATGAGCTCACATGCCTCCTGAGCAGAACATGAGAGACTGCAGGAGACAGGGAATAGACATGTTGCTGGCTGCAAAGATGAAAATCCAAGAGCTTTGTCCTGCAGGCCATGTAGCACTGTTGCAGGGACCCGTGCCAAGCTGCTGGGCTGAGAGTAAGACCAGGGGAAAAGACGGTGCACAGTTAGTTTAAAAACCTTTTTGATTTCAATGAAAACCACAGCATGTCATGTGCCCATGAACCCCATTTTTTTCAGGTTCTCATCCCATTTAGTTATTGTGTTGCCCTTCTTTTAATGACAAGTCTTATGTTTTTCTCAAAGTACAGCTAATCAAAGTCCTGTCACAGTGAGCAACTTCCTACCCAAAAGCACAGGTTCTGCTTTTCCTCACCTGTTGCTCTCTGTATGAAACTTCAATTCCTTTCGCTTTCAGAAATGTCCTTTCACTGGACATTTTGCTGGCGCATGTAACTGACCAGTGTGCAGTAGGTAAAATTATGCTTTCTTCTCCCAACTCACCTGCTGTGATTGTAACTTGTATTTCCCATGGCACTGAGCAATGCTGGACCCTCCCTCAGGTAGACCACTGCCTTCTGGTCCCAATGGCTTGATGGCTGGTCTGTGTTTGTTTTGGTCTATACAAACTCTGCTGTGCTTTGAACAATTCCTATTCCTTTCATTGTTCTCTGTCAAGAAAGTAATTTCTGAGTGATGCCAGCTTGGGGAAGGAAAAGGGTAAGCAGAGACAGGAGGAGGGAGTCAGAACAGCACCCTGCACAGAAATAGACAAAGGAAGGAGCTTCTCAGTGCATCCCCTTGTCTGTCCCATTGGTGCCAGGAATGGGAATATCCTCCACTCTTTTTGCTGCTGTTTCTACCTCTTCCAGCTCACCCAGTCTCTACCCGTCAGGTGCAACTTGGGCCATCTCACCCCTGGGTTGAGGGGTGAAGCCAGGCACAGCAGCAGTGCAGTAGCAAGGGGCTGAGCTCTGCTGTCTGTTTCAGTTGCAGAGCCCTTCCCTGCAGCTTCCCCTTCTCTCTTCTCACCTTTACCATGTATTGCCATACTGTTTTGGAGCCTTTGATTTGTCCATCTATCTTGGTTTCTGTGTTCTGTTTATTGTGTCTGTGAAGTACAGATGACTGAATATAGACTATGCATCTCTTGATTAATTTCTCCCCCATTCCCTCCATTTCCACACACTCCTATGTTTTGAATCAGTCACACAGGTGAAAATCTGGAGTAAATCTGTTACACTGATCTATGGTAATCTATAGCAGAATCTAATCCCTTGCCTCTTCGTGGTTTCTGGCTGTACCATAATAACATCTTATTAAATGCTTTAGACAGCTGAGTAATCTTTTTGGCTATCTCATATCTGTGTTTCACTGCTCTAAGCCCACACACTTTTGTTTTCCCTATGTCACTTGTGTGACAATTTGTTTGCCTAGCTCTGTTTCTTGAAGACTGCCATGCTCACTCTTTCCCCATAACTGAAAAGTCTTCAATGTCCTCCATCACACTTTATAGTATGTACTCACTGTCAGCTATTGTAATTCTCCTTTATTTATCTACCTGCACTCTTCAGAGGACACAGAAAAGCCCAACCCAACTGGCAGAGTCCATATGAGACTGCAGACCTGGTGTGGTCTACATAGACACAAGATGATCTGGTATCTCTTTCATGTCTTAATGTCTCTGTGGTGCCATACCCCTGGGCCCTTGGATCTCAGGAGAGCATAGCTGGCCAGCAGATAAAGCACAAAGGTGGGAGCTGGTTTGAAATACCCAATAGAAACATTCACTTTTTTATCCATATGCCTCCCTGCCTCATCTGTGAGTCTAATGGAAACACTTCCCTGGAATCCAGTTTGATCAGTGTTAGAAAGTTGCTAGGCACAATCTGGGAAATAATGGGGAAATACTCTTGAGCTGTGATCTATATGTTTGTTTTGTTTTGTTTTGTTTTGTTTTCCTGGGGAACTATTCTGTCTTTGAGGCAATCCCTCTGGGACTCATTCAGAAACAGCAAACTGATGCTTAAACACATGATGTCCCTTTGGTGTAGAGATGAGATTCTAGGAAGGAAGCCTATTTTTGTACATATGTAAAATAAGGAGCTGAATTCCCTAGTTGTTATTAGGTCACTTGGTGTCTAGCCAGAAGGTTATCCTACCAGCTCACTGCAGAGGTTTCCCTTAAAGGAACTTACCCTTTTAAGGGTAACTTTAACTTTGCATGGCATGTCCTACATTGGAAAGTTTACAGGAATACAGATTTATTTTATATAGGAATGTGATTTTTTTAAAACAATTTCTAGACAAATATTTGAACCTGTAGACAGGCTATGGTAGGTGGAATCATATCACTAAAATATGCTGATATTGAGGATTAGCTTCTCTCCTACAAAAAATAAAGCATGCACTGGTAAACACTTCCCATGTTAAACCTCACCCATTGAATTATACTATTGGTCTCAGAGGCTACCTCTTCCTGTGAGGTAGGAGAAGTTTTCTAGTTTTTACCTCAGAAGCTTTCTTGATGAAATATTCAGTACTTACTATAAACTCTCTTCCTAGAGAAATTACCATATCCTTCAAGATTACGTAAAACCAAAAAAATTAGGACCCTGCAATGTCATGTTTGCCAATCCTTTGTACAGAGCAGGACTTAACTGACAAACATGGTACTTTCAGCCATTCTCCGACTCTTCAGGTAAGGAATTATTTCTGAAGTCAGATGGCATTACAAGCTTTTGTTTTTCTGTTATTCATACAGCTTATTTAAAGTGAGCCATTACTTTCAAAACTTACACTTGTAAAATTTAGCAGTGTTTAAAATCTGACTGCTTGCAGAAGCTCTACAAGTTCCTTAGGAGGACTGACAGGTTATCAGGACACAGTAGTTAGAGACTAGGCTGGATAAGCTATTGCAGCTCCTCAAATAAGGGGAGAATACTTTGTGGGGAAAGCCATTACCCAAGGAATGCAATGACAAAAGAGCACATTATTCCAGGGTCATACTGGACATTTCACAGGATCATAAAAATCTTGGCTTCAATTCATCCAGGGCCTTTAAGCATCTGAGAGATCCAACTGCATTCAAGTGCCTAGAGAACAAGTGTTTTTTTAGTGTTACATTAGGTTTTGTAACTCTAACATGCAAAACTACATGGTATTCATAAAAAAAAAAAAAAAAAAAGAAAGAAAACGTTGCCCTGTTAAGAAATGTCTCTCTCAAGAGATTTTGCATTACATTCAGGTACAGAGTCACTTGGGCCCCTCTAATATATTCCATAGCCCCACAGGCAGGACAAGGGGGAAGACAGAGAACCAAATTTGACCTTAGGAGAAATTAACACATATACCATGATACCATCAGTGGTAGTGTGGATGTCATGAGGGTTCACAGAAACACACATCCACGTCCATTTACTGCTGCTGGGGATTCTTTGCATAACTCTACAGTTTAGATGTCATACTTCTAATAAGAAATGTTTTATCAATATGTATGTCAAAGACAATTTCTTTGCCTTTGCATCTTTATAACTACCACCTTGCACTTTTACAGTTCTTGAGGAAAGCTATGACAAGTCTAATTGCAAGACTTGCTTATTTGGTACCAGAAACTGGTTAAACACTTCAAAATGGCAGCTTCCGTCCAAATCAACATTGTTCATTCACCTCCAAAGCACTCAAAAAGCAGAGGAAAAAAGGTTAAGCACATAATGCTTGGAGCTTGCTTCCAGCTCATCCCCTTTCTTAGGGCTTAGATGACACAGGATGTCCCAGACATCCAGCAGAGCCCCTTGCTTTAATCCTCATTCTTTGGAAGCAGCTCTTCATTCCTCCCCCTTTACTACATGCTCCCTCTTAGGAATACTTTCTTGAAATTTTTCTAGTTCAATTCACTATTTATTTCCTACTGTGTTCCAGACATTCCTCTTACCTCCACATAATCAGTCAAAATAATACACATAATTGTTACAATTAATAATCAATTCTCCAGCACATTTTTCATCTTTTATTGGTTTGGGGCTCATTTGTTTGGGGTTTTTTTTAATACTTTCAGATCACTAAAGTTGGCCTGTGACCAGAGCCTGATCTGTGATGAAGATGTAGAATGACGAGTCAAATGTGTGTATATGAGACGACTGGATCATGATAATTGCTTCTGTATGAGCGTCCTTTAATCCTTCCTGGCCTCCAGCATGGCTGCAAGCTATACCTCAAGGAATGCAGCAGCATCAGAGCAAATTTACCTCCAGAGCTTTCAACCCAATGTTCTCCATGCAATTATTCATACTGAGCTGACAAGCTTTAAGAAGCAATTTCCTACCACCCTTGTATTAGCCACCAGACAGACGGTCTTTTGCCACAAGGAAGAAACTTGTTTGGGGAACCCATCATGTGACTGCATACACAGAGTGGATGAGATGTTTTCAGAAAGCTTCTGAAGGTAGTGCAGGTAACTGCTCTGCTTCAAGCAGGTAGTGCAGATTAATTATTCAAGCAGTTTGGTATGGCAGCTATAGAGTCACCAAGACATGCATCTACAAAGGAAAGGAGATGGTACAGTCAGGTAACAGTCTGCAGGCTCAGTGGACTCTGAAAGCCCTTGTTCATGTAAAATACCATTAATACTTAAATACAATTAATGAATGATCTTGATTTGATGACAGTTATGGGATTTCTTTCCATAGTATCAGGAAGGAGAGAGTACTGGCACAACAGGTAAACTGCTTGAGGTTTTTGAGTCTTTGTGCCAGTTTGGCAGCTCATCATGATGTAGGTTGAAAACTCATCTCTTTCCTTCAAAAAACAACAGTGAGACTAAGATTTCTGGATGAAGCTGAAGATCGTGACTAAAAAAGTGACTCTTAAGTCACAAAAAGTGGCTCTTAAGAGCCTGCAGTGGGCCAGCTTTGCATTTCCACCTCTGCCTAGGGAGATGCCCTGTTCTTACCCTCCTCAGCTCTCCTACTTCCCCTAAACAAAACAAAAAGCTACCACCAAATAAAGAGGTAGAAATAAGACTCCGATGCTGATGCCTTTTTAAGCATCCAGTTACTACAGAACTTAATAACACAAACATAGGGTTTAAGATGTGCTTAATATTTTTACCACAAGACCTTACAGGAGAGAGTGGGGCACGGTATTTTGGTGTTTGGGGGCTGGAGGGGCAGAGAGGGTTGTTTTTACAGAATGAAAGAAGTTAAAATCTACCCTGTGACTTTAAAATTAAAATTATCATGCAAGTCAAAGGATTCAGCCTGTTGTTTGAAGACAGAGCATTAGTTAACAGAGAACAGCAAACCTGAAAGGGTAATTCACTGCATCGGTCATAACAGCTTATTTCAAGAGGAACTGAATTCCTCTGTGGAAATATCTATTTATCTTTAAACAATTAGCTTAGACTAGACACTTAACTTCAGGCAGTTAGTGCTAGGTGAGATGGATCACCCCTTCCTTTATCCTCCTCTACCTCCTTACCTTCCTTTGCCTGCAGGAATGCAAGAGAAATAGTCCCTGTTTGTAATTCATGTAGGGTTTACACTGTTGTAAGTTATTCATCATCTTGGGTTTCTCAAGTATTAATCCCCAAGAGTCTCCAGCCTATAGGGAACCAGTAGGATACAGAAATAGCTGCTTTTTATATATAAAAAAAATCCTAAACCAGAAAACACCATAACTGAGCTTTTTGTGTGTTCGCAGTGTGTTAGTCTACAGGTGTTCTCCCCGACTTTCAAACCACAAAGGCAAGGGGGGAGAATGACACAAACTCACACTGGAGACCTCAAATAGAAGTACTTCTTCAAAGATTGTCAATCAGTGAAGCTAGGATACCCACAGGCCTTTTCAAATGAGGCACAGCAGGGAGCTGAGGCAAGCAAAACTTCCAACTATGTTGCTGTTTTCCTTAGGAAAACATTTATTTTCAGCGAGTATACAGGAGATTTATATAGCTGCACTCAGATTTGGTTATCTAATAAATTCCTTGCTGAATTTTTATTATTCAGTTAATGCACCTGTTAACAGAGATCACAATTCAAACATAGATCACAGTTCAAACATAGATTACAATTCAGACATCAATTGTGAAAGAATTCTGTTGCTCTAACTTCTCTGCCTACTAGATTTTGACTGAAGTATCTTAAAATGTCTTACCACTCTCCTTACAGTCACATCTGCCTTTTGTATATT
>JAAGNO010000646.1:59747-71705 GCA_033439905.1 Ceryle rudis | reverse complement strand
AGTGTTCTACCACCCTCATGGTAAAGAACTTCCTCCTTACATCTAATCTAAATCCACTCTTTTCTAATTTAAAACCACTGCCCCTCGTCCTTTCACTCCAGGCCTTTGTAAACAGGCCCTCTCCAGTCTTTTTATAAGCTCCCTTCAGGTACTGAAAGGTCGCTATTAGGTCTCCCTGGAGCCTTCTCTTTTCCAGGCTCAACAATCCCAGCTCCCTCAGTCTGTCTTCTAGTTCTCTAGAAACAATATCAAACTTCAACTAAATGTACTTCACTTAGAAAGGACTGTACATGGGCTTTCATGGATGGGGAGGAGACTGGCTAGTGTGGTGACTGTCTTAATAGTGTGAGGAAGAGTGCAAAGAGGCTTTTGTATTTTACATGGCAATTATGGCCTTACACAAAAGGGTAAATGATCAATAAATAACAAATTAATTCTTATTCAAATGGATAGTAAATTAAAGATACTGGTGAAGATCCACTCCAGTAAGTATATTGCTTTGGAGGATAATGTATCTTTTCCGTTAAGGTTAGTTACAGAAGCGAGAACACGCTATTCTTGATCTTTATTTTAAATTATTCTTCATATGTCAATCCTTTTTTTGCTGTAGTCTCTGCATAACAGAGCAAGAACTCATTAAGACTTCATGTGTAAATCTAGTGTACACCGCTTAATGGAAAAGGAATAATGTTTTTCTCAAGTATTCTGTATATTTTACAAAGTAAGACCATGTTATAATTTTGTCTTTAAAAAGGAAGCAACAAAAGAAAATTTCCCTCAGACAGCTATACTTAAAACAACATATAGCTCTCATCTTCATGACTATACCATGCCAGTGAAGTGCAGGTGTGACAACAGAAGAGAGCTGCAGAAGAAACTCATAAACTGTAGCTGCCTGAGGCAGGTGGAGGCATGGGAGGCAGGTAGAGCCCTATGACCAGCAGCGCAGATACACTGAGTGAGGGTTGCTAGAAGTCAAGGCAAAGCTGTGTGCACATGTAGTGCTTTATATATGCTGGAACCACTGACTTGCTTAATTCTTTAACAGGGCATCCATGGAAAGGAGAAGTCATTTGATGATATACACAAAACTTGTAACAATTACTTTACATCTTGGAAGGGTTTTTACACCTTGTGTAACTCCTCAGGGAGTAAGGTTGTGC
This sequence comes from Ceryle rudis, assembly GCA_033439905.1. Taxonomy (NCBI): domain Eukaryota; kingdom Metazoa; phylum Chordata; class Aves; order Coraciiformes; family Cerylidae; genus Ceryle; species Ceryle rudis. Next base: position 70,542 of record JAAGNO010000646.1, on the reverse strand, counting down.
ATAGCGTGAATGTGGAGAGCAAAACTTATGTCCATCCTAAGTTGCTGGAGAACTACCCTGTCCATTGATTCATACTTTAGCTATTACTCCACCTCTACCACAAAGGAGCATTTTCTTTTATTCGTATAGCCCTGTCCTTGAATTATAAATATCAGTTTTTATTCTTTTCTCTTACTTCATTGGCCACTGTTAATCACTAACATTATGTAATTAAAGCAGACCATCTTGCATGGGTAGTCTGCTGTAAAATCATAGTTTACACTACATTAAAAGCAGTGATGTAGTCTGACAAAGGATTAAACTGACTTTGTTGATCATAGTCTGACCTTCTGTTTTATATGGACAACATCAGTGTTGTTAATTATGGATTAATACTCATTTTTCTGTATTCCCTTCTCTCAGCTCCAGGGCAATAGTTTGAAGTAATATGGAGGGGTTCTCTTTACTACTGCTTGTCACTTTCTATTTTTTGCTTTCCTCTGCTTGTATTATGTCTTTTGTTTGTTGTTTGGTTTGGGTTTTTTTCTCCTGCCATTCACTTTTTTCCTCTTCCAATGGCACCTGAAAAATATTGAATTTCAATAATGCTAATCATTTTAATGATTTTTATTTGAATAGCATGTGTTCTTCCTTTTATTTCAGAGGCTGACTGTTGAAAATCATGAACAAAGAACAGAGTTGCATAAGAAGTTATCTACCACTGGTTTAATATTAGTCTACCAGGTGAACAAAAACCTGGATCTGAATTTTCAGTCTGGGATTTTATCTTTCTCTGGTATCTTTCCAATGAAATTGTATCCTTTTTCCATTCTGTGTCCTTCAGATCAGTCTTTGTAACTTCTAAGTGGCGGATAAAGGAAATCCTTATTGCTGCAGAGAGCTCTTCCTATTCGTAAGGACCTTCAATATAGTTTCCTAAGATACAAGCTGACAAGGCCACTTGCTTATGAAATGCTGCTGAAGGTGTTTTCAGAACTGGAATTATGAATCCTGTTTCCAGCTAGCCATTGTCCGTGTCTTGCTTGAGGTGCTAAGGGTTATTAGCGGAGACCTTCCCCAAAGCACAGCTGTGAAGCCTAAAGGAAGAACAATGGCCTATGCCATGGGAATTCTACTCAAAAGTCTGAAGGATAAATATATATTTTTGTAATAGGATTTTCATCTAAAAAGTTCAAACTGAAAAGGTCAAATATGAGAAGGTATTAGCCTTATGTAATGTAAGAACAGAATAATTTTGATAGCTATAATACTTAAAAGAACAAATTCAGCTATATTAAATTATATTTTCTGGTATAAACTATTATGAACTTCAGATATAGGGATGTTTTTCACTGTTCAGGCGTGAATGTTTAAATAGTGCGAAATTCCAGGTACATAGATAAGCTAATTTTAAATTATATTTTTTTACTGTAATGATAATACATTCTGAATCAATTCCCTGTTCAAGTTCTGAAATGGTTTGTAAAGTTTTGCTTGATTCTTGAGTACTTCCAGGCACTTGAAAATACATGGTTCAAAAAAGTCCATAGCTTCAGTTTCTGAAGCCCACAAGTTAACCTCAGCGTTGTTAATTTAGTAATAAGATTTTGCAAACTGCAGTTTCATTTGACAGAATAGTTTACAACTTTATAGACAAATCACACATTAAAATTCAAATAGCTTCTGTTTTTATGGAAAATGGTAGAAAAAATAAGGGTTTATTTGACCCTAACTTTTTCTTGACTGACTTCAGGTGAAAATTGGAAGATCTTAGTATTGTTGAAAATCAGAGTTATCTGGCCTCTACTAATATTTAATATCAGTTGAAACTGCTTTTAGGATGATAAACAGTCCACAGTTGCAATGGATATTTTGGTTCATTGGATATAAAGACAAGTACAGGAAACCTCAATATGCTTAGTGTTCTTCACACTTGCTGCCCTCTGTGGCTCCCCCAAGACTGTAGTAGCCACAGGGGTCAATTGGAGGACTAATCTTTTCTGATCATCTCTTCTGATGCTCTGTACTCTACAGCAAGGAACCAAGTATCAGCTGATCTCACAACTACCTGGAGTACATGAAGGTTTACTTAAAATTTGGGCCTTCTAATTTCAAGACTAAGCATCTTAATTGTGGATATGTCTATTTATTTCCATTTTCTTTTTTTAAAGAAAACTTTTTTCCACTGCTAAATACTGGACAATGTTGATTTTAAGTATTGAGTTAAATCTTTTGGGGTTTTTTGTTTGTATGTACTAGAGTTTTCCTTTCAAGCTCTCTATGTATCATAAAACTAACTGCACATTTCATTTAGTGCTTAGATTCCTCTTTAGCAATCAGAAATTTTTTCAAACAACTTATGTTTTTCTGTTGCTGGATAAGATGGAAAACTTGACATTTTCTTTTGCAACAGCACCAGGCTGCAGTACAGCAAAACCTGAAAAGCACTGCCAAGTCTTCCAGCTGTTCTTTCCCACTTTAGTTTTACTGATCCTCCTTTCTGCTCCTTCACATCCCAGATAACTAGTGATGTTTCTGAACACTTCTTTTATCAGCAGAGATAATCTTTGTATGTCAACTTTGTAGCTTTCCATTTAATCCAAGACACGTTCACCTCAAATAGAAATAAACACAAATTTTTTTAGTACACTTTGTCCACACCGATAGAACTTTTTTGATAGGTATGATACCACAGCAGATGAACAGTGTTACTACCAGAGCTTTTCTTAATCCTATTTTTTACTCCATCTCCTGACATTTTAGTTCACATTTAATATTTGTGTCCTCATAACACATGGGCATATCTCAGATTCTTGTACAATGTGTCTAATATGCCTTATCCACAAAGGAAAAATTGCTTTATACTGCTCGACAGCAGTCTGTGGGAGACTTTTCAGCTGCTGGTGACCCACCAGCTGATGATCAGTTCTGCAGCTTTGATGGTTCTGAGGCTGTTAGAGAGGTTGGATACGGAATGAGGGGCGGAAGCCAAATGGTGCTGGTGAGCCAGCCCTACTTAGGAGTGGGCTGTCTGTCCAGCAGGATGGTGGGAATATGTGGGACATCCCTGCTGCCACCTGCTCACTGTGACACATCCCCAAAGCTCCTGACATGGGCATCATGGTCTCTGGCCATAAACAGATCTGGGATGGGCTCCTCAAGCCATTCAAGACACCATTACGAAAGCAAAGAGAGAATCTCCATTAAAGAAGTTCAGGTGAACGTTCCTGTTGTCTAGGAGCAGAAACCACGTTTTCCAGAAATCTTTGAATGCTTTTACCTTAGTAAAGTTCTGAAGTTTCCAGTTTCAATTTTAAGTGCAAAGCAAATATCCACTCAGAACAGTAAATGTTTATTTATTAAGATTAAGCTGGTTGTAATTATAAGGAAGTAAATACTGTTTTTAAAAAATACAGACTGCTAATTTCCACCTGTGTCTGATTCATCTGTGTGCCAGATGTCTGGGTTTCAGCACCTACATGTTTCCAGGATGTTTTTCAGAAGGCAAATGAAAAATAATTTTAAATACATTATAAAAACAACAGGTGTTCAGGATTTTTTTCATTTATGTCCATTACACTACTGCAGGATAAATAAAAAGAGATTGGTGAGAAAAGCGTATGGACAGCAAGCAGGGAAAAAAAGGACAACATTTTTGTGAATTTTATTATCACATCAACTTTAAAGTTAATGAGAGTTTCAGTCATGTCTATAAATACTAAATTACATTAAAAAATTAATAATAACTACATCATATGTGACTTTTACAGTTTTTTCTTTAGTCAAACTTGGATTGGTAATTTAATAATAAAGACATGAAATCTACTTGCACATTATGATGCATTTTTTTGGTATAATTTTATTATCTGTTGTTCCTGTTAACATGCCATGTATGCTTAAAGATGTAAATCTTACCCTGCTGTCTGGAAAGTCAAATGCCAATTTTTCTTCCAGAAGGTATCAAGTGTGGCTCTTGTAACGGTCATTCTCACAGATGATAAAATGAAGCATGGAAGGTTTTGATAGAAGATATTCCAGTGTTTGCTGTCATACTGGAAATATGATGTGACTGCAGCCCTCCAAAATATTTTGACCTAATAGGTGGGAAAAGAATAGAGAGAATAATCATACAGGGAAAGAGGCCACACAACTCATCCCTCCTCCTTTGGTGCAGAAATAAAATGCAGGATAGGTGGTGACCATCTGCTGTTCAGGTATCTTTGCTCCTGGCTTTTCTCTGCATGTTTCCTCCTAATGGGACATTTTCCCCTGCATGTAATAGAGCTTTTCAGAGGGCAGCTGCAAAGGTATGTGTAGAAAAACTGGCAAGAATTTAGTCAAAAGCTTAAAAAATTGTTCACCACCTCTAACAGCAACTGATATTCTACATATGCATGGAAGGAAAGAGAAAATCTTACCAGAAGTGTGTGATTTTCATATGACAAGAAGCATAGGAATAGACACATTGAACATGGTTATACTGTATAAAGTTTTATCTATCTTGAATTTGGAGTTTACTTCATTACATGACTTGCAGGTTTAGTAATACCTGGCTTTTTTATAATTTTTTCTCTCCAGAATTGTACGAAAAACTTTTGGTTTATAATCCAAGCGTATCTGCAGCTTGATTGTGTTAGAAATATTTACTCTCCTTGAGGTTTAAATCAACAACTCCTTTCCCCCAATGCGATGATTCAACATAAAACCCTGGCAGAAATGCTGTATTTGGCTTTCTTCTCTATCTACACAGAGTTTTATGCTATCAATTGTAAGAACAGATCCACAGTCAGAGTATTTTAGCCAACAGAAAAATGGTGAGGAGTCTTGTTATCATTTAGCATATACACAAATTATAAAGATAGTTCCTAATTTCTATTGATTATAATATAGGCTTCCAGGGTGACAAAAATAGCCCCTGTGTCTTGTTTTCACAATAATGCACTGTCTGACACTGTATTTGTACTGTCTTCCCTGGTCATGACTCAGGGAAAGTTTGATTTTGGAGAACAAGTTTGAGCTGGAGCACAAGAGGTTCCACCTCAACATGAGGAGGAACTTCTTTACTGTAAGGGTCACAGAGCACTGGAACGGGCTCCCCAGAGAGGTTGTGGAGTCTCCTTCTCTGGAGATTTTCAAAACCCGCCTGGATGCGTTCCTTTGTGACCTGTGCTAGATTATATGGTGCTGCTCTGGCAGGGGGTTGGACTCGAAGATCTCCAAGGTCCCTTCCAACCCCTGACACCCTGTAACAAGTTGTGCTGTGTTGGTAGGTGACTGAGTTTAGTTACACAACAATTTGTGCAATTTGGTCACTACAAGTCTGAGTTTCCTTGCTAGATGAGTAACTCATTGCAGCATTAAGCCAAAGATCAATGTATCAATGTGGAAAATGAAGACTGAATGATGAGCTTGAGCTTAGCTCATGTCTGTGCAGATATCTTCCTGAAGTGTGACAGTATCCTAAAGAAGAAGTAAAAGTACAAAATACTCAAAAATCAGAAAATAACACTCCATTAACAGCTATAGAGCAATACACGTTGATATACAGAATTAAAAATGCAAATGGTTACACTCTGCTAGGAAATAGGACCTCTATTTTTTGTCAGAATAAAAGAGGGATACTCAAGATCCAGCTGACTTTATTCCAAGGCATTTTAACATTTCAAGAGAGTACTTACTGATTTTGTACGAAACTTTCCAAAGAAACTTGTATCTGATAGTAAGAGGAAATGAAAAACCTTCATTGTAGAGCCAAATTGTCCTTTTGTTTTACCATCTCACCTTATAGAGGAATGCATGGCTCTGGGAAACCCAGTTTAGAAAAATCTTCCTATTGCTTTGGCTTGTTGTTACTGAAGATTGCAGAGTATTATGAGCTTTTGTATGACTTAATTTACAATAAGAAAAGAGAATTTTCAATAGTGCAAACTATTAGTTTAATACTGGTAGTACTAAACTTCTGAAACAAGAAGTAAAACAGCTGAAGTTGAAAGGCTTAGGAGCATTAGGGAGGCTGAAATAGACTAGTGGAGCCAGACTCTGCCCTTCCTGCAATGGAAATGGGAGCTCCCACCAGAGAGAACCTAGGATCAAGGGACCCCTGTATCCTGCCCCTCTCAGGTTGAATACAGAAGCCTAAATGAGGGGGGTGAGTAGAGGCAAGTTCATGGATGTAGCAGAGGGTGAGCACCCTCCTTGCCTGCCATCCCTTCCCAGGTGCCTCTGGAAAATAGATATGAGGCCCTGCTGGCATGTGGACAGTCCAGTGGGGATGTAGATGGTGGCCAACCTATACCAGAGGTCTTACCACGGTCAGATAAGCCTTCCAAACATATAACAGCATCTTCCACAAGAAAGAAGAGAAGGGTTCTAGTTGTTGAAGACTTGCTCCTAAAGGGAACAGAAGGCCCACTATGCAGATTTGACCCTCATCATAGGGAAGTCTGTGTTCTGCCTGGAGCCTGAATGAGGGATATCACCAGGAGACTCCCCAGCATGGTGTGGTCATCAGACTATAACCCACTACTTATCTTCCAAACAGGTGGGGAGAAAGCTGCATCCTCTAGTCTGAGGGGAATGAAGAGGGACTTCAAGGCATTGGGATGGGTGGTGAAAGAGTCTGAGGTGCAAGTTATTTTCTTTTCCCTCCTTCCACTGGCAGGTGATAACATGGGACAGAATAGAAGGATACAATTGATAAATGCCTGTCTTTGAGACTGGTGCTATAAACAGGGCTTTGGGTTCCTTGATGGTTTTATAAGACACCAGACCTGATAGTAATACATGGTAAAGGCTTGTCTCAAAGGCAGAAAGGGATTCTAGGACAAGAATTAACAAGGCTCATTCATATGGGTTTAAACTAGATTCAAAGGGGGATGAGGTTGTGGCTGGTTTACACCAATGTGGCAGTGTTCTGGTATTCATGAAGACCAGAAGACCTCCCACCCACCTAGGGTCAAATCAGCAGGCTCAGCTTGCTCCCTGCAATGCCTGTACACCAATGCACGCAGCATGGGGAATGAACAAGAGGAGTTAGAAATCTGTGTGCAGTCAGGGTGTTACGATCTGGTGGCAATTAGAGGCATGGTGGGACAGATGACATGACTGGAATGTGGTCATGGATGGCTATGTCCTTTTTAGGAAAGACAGGCCAGTAGGGTGAGGTGGTGGAGCTTCTCTTTACGTGAGAGAAAAACTAGAATGTATTGACTTCTGTCCAGGGGTGGATGAGGAGAGAGCTGAGAGTTTGTGGGTGTGAAATAAGGGGCAGGCTGGCATGGGTGATACTGTTGTAGGTGTCTATTACAGACCACCTGATCAGGCTGAGGAAGTTGATGAGGCCTTCTGCAGGCAGCTGACAACAGCCTCACAATTACAGGCCCTGGTTCTCATGGAGGATTTTAACTACCCAGATATTGGCTGCAATGAGCCACAAAGATGATCAAGGGAGTGGAGCATCTCCCTTATGAGGAAAGTCTGAGGCAGCTGGGTCTCTTTAGCTTGGAGGAGACTGAGGGGTGACCTCATTAATGTTTATAAATATGTAAAAGGTGAGTGTCAGGAGGATGGAGCCAGGCTCTTCTCAGTGACATCCAATGACAGGACAAGAGGCAACAGGTGTAAGCTGGAACACAGGAGGTTCCCTGTAAATGTAAGGAGAAGCTTTTTCATGGTGTGGGTAACAGAACACTGGAACAGGCTGCCGCAGGAAGTCGTGTGCCTCCTTCTCTGGAGACATTCAAAACCCACCTGGACACATTCCTGTGTGACCTGATCTAGGTGATCCTGCTCTGGCAGAGGGGTTGCACTAGATGATCTTTCAAGGTCCCTTCCAACTCCTAATATTCTGTGATTCTGTAATGAGAATAGAGTTTTTAAAAATTGTAAAACTGGTACAAAGAAAAGGGCACGTAGTGAAAAGAAAGTAATTTGTTGAGCCATACCTTTGTATCCTTAGTTGTATAGAATAAATGATGCCAGACATTAATAAATGAGTGGAATCAAAAGACTACAGACTAATAGGCAGAAATACTGCAAGTGTAAGCAGATAACTAGACTACTGGCTGTGGATGAGACAACAGCCAGTGCTCCCAGTTCAGGTGCTGTATGGGCTGCCATATGTGACCATGAGGTTGCTGTTATGACTGACAATAAGGAAAATAACCCCAGCAACCTCTTACCTGTATACTGCAGGAAATTGTTTTATTATGTATAGCACACAGAAGATGCCCTGAAAACTCCATCTGGCAGACAGATATAAAACAGCTTTAAAGTTGTTCTAACTTGTGGAAGAGAATCAGTTTTACACAGTCATAAGCATATGGAGAAAATAAGAGTAGTAAAAAGCTGTATTTATTTTTCTCTAATTGAGCACAGTACCTAAAGGAATGTTTGGCCAGTTCAACAAATCACTGTCTAGGATTTAAATTAGGGATATTACGTAAATAGACATTTGCTTCATATTCCTTGTCCTCTCAAATTAAATTTGAACTGAACCTTCCATTTTTGACCATTTTTCATTCAGGTCTTATAAAGAGAAATTTTCTGTGAGAATGAACCTCTATTTCTCTGTCATAGCTCTTGGAACATAATTTAGTTCTCAAAGTTATTAAGCTTTAAAAAGTTTGAGGCACCATGTTAGGTTAACAAGTATACATGCACGTGGAAAATGCATATGTATGCAAAAGCATTTACCCCACTAACTCTTCTGTGGCTTCTGTGTATCTGAAGGACTGTATTCATTAGAATGTCTGCTACTGTATTTCTTTCCTTACATGTAGATGTTTTTAAAGAAATGTTAAAATTTTTCAAATTATTGTGATTACTCTGGATTTTATACTTGATTTTTTTCCAAAGCAAAATAGCTGCTCAAACTTGCATATTACAAAAGTGATGAAATTGTCATGGCAAGAATATCACTGATGCAGAGAGAATGGCATTATCTCTCACAAGTGAATGCTATTTGAACATAATGCAGTACATGAATACTTCTTGAGTCGTTATTCATTGTTGGAAGCCTCACCAAAGGACTTAGTACCACTTAATGCTTCCATACAGTTATAGTATTACATCAAAGAAGGAAACAATCCTCACCTCCAGCCTAAACTGAAGGCTACTGGCTACTACTGACTTGACACATATCACAGAATTACTGAGTCTGGAATACACCTCCAAGATCATCAAGTCCAGTCTATGACCCAACACTTTGACATCAACTAGACTGTGGCACTAAGCACCACATCCAATCTTTCCTTAAACACCTCCAGCAACAGTGACTCCACCACCTCCCCCAGCAGGCCATTCCAGTGTTCTATCACCCTTCCCATGAGGAAGTACTTCCTAATATCCAACCTAAACCTCCCCTGGTGCAGCTTCAGGCCATGCCCTCTCGTCCTGTCGCTAGTTGCCTGGGAGAAGAGCCTGAACCCCACCTGACTACAACTTCCCTTCAGGTAGAGAGTGATAAGGTCCCCTCTGAGTCTCCTCCAGGCTGAATAACCCCAGCTCCCTCAGCCTCTCCTCATAAGACTTCGGTTCCAGTCCCTTCCCCAGCCTCGTCACTCTCCTCTGGATCCGCTCCAACACCTCAGTATCCTTCTTGAAGTGAGGGGCCCAGAACTGCACACAGTACTCGAGGTGAGGCCTCAGCAATGCTGAGTACAGGGGCAGAATTACATCCCTAGTCCTGCTGGCCACACTATTCCTGATAGAAGCCAAGATGCCATTGGCCTTCCATGCCACCTGAGCACATTGCTGGCTCATGTTCAGCTGGCTGTCAACCAGCACTCCCAGGTCCCTCTCTGCCAGGCCTCTCTCCAAACACTCATCTCCCAGTCTGTAGCTCTGCATAAGGTTATTGTGGCCAAAGTGTAGGACCCTGCACTTGGCCTTGTTAAACCTCTTATTATTGGCCTCAGCCCATTGACCCAGCCTGTCCAGGTCCCTCTGCAGCATCTCCCAACCCTCCCGCAGATCAACACTTGCCCCCAACTTAGAGTCATCTGTGAAATTACTAACAGTAGACTTGATCCCCTCATCCAGGTCATCAATAAAGATGTTGAATAGAACTGGGCCCAGTACTGATCCCTGAGGGACACCACTGGTCACTGGACACCAACTGGATGTGTTACCATTCACAACCACTCTCTGTGCCCGGACATCCAGCCAGTTTTTAACCCAGCGGAGAGTGCACCTATCCAGGCCACGTGCTATCAGCTTCTCCAGCAGGATGCTGTGCTAGACTTTGTCAAAGGCTTTGCTGAGGTCCGGGTAGACCATATCCAGAACCTTTCTCTCATCTCTCTGGCCAGTCACCCAGTCATAGAACGAGATCAGATTTGTTAGGCAGGACCTTCCCTTCCTAAACCCATGTTGACTGGGCCTAAGCCCCTGGTTGTCTTGTATGTGCCACTCAATGGCACTCAGGATGATCTGCTCCATAACCTTGCCAGGCACTGAGGTCAGGCTGATAGGCCTATAGTTTCCTGGATCCTCCTTCCGGCCCTTCTTGTGGATGGGCGTCACATTGGCCAACCTCCAGTCGTCTGGGACATCCCCGGTTAGCCAGGACCAGTGATAAATGATGGAGAGCGGCTTAGCCAGCTCTTGTGCCAGCTCCCTGAGCACCCTAGGGTGAATCCCATCTGGACCCATAGACTTGTGAGGATCTAAGTGGCACAGCAGGTCCCTAACTACCTCCTCCTGGATTACAGGAGGGATATTCTGCTCCCCATTCCTGGCTTCCAACTCAGGAGCCCGGTTGCCCTGAGGATAATCTATTTTTGTGTTGAAGACTGAGGCAAAGAAAGTGTTAAGT
>JAAGNO010000646.1:37871-59647 GCA_033439905.1 Ceryle rudis | reverse complement strand
TTGCCCTGAGGATAGTCAGTCTTTTTGTTAAAGACTGAGGCAAAGAAGGCGTTGAGCACCTCGGCCTTTTCCTTGTCATTTGGTACTATGTTCCCCCCTTCATCCAGTAAGGAATGGAGATTTTGCCTATCCCTCTTTTTGTTATTAATGTATTTATAAAAACACTTATTATCCTTGACAGAATTGGCCAGTTTAAGTTCTAACCAAGCTTTTGCATCTCTAATTCTCTTTCTACATGACCTTGGAATATACTTAAATGCTTCCTAGTTCACCTGCCCCTCCCTGCTCAACCAGGCCGGTCTTCTACCCCACTGGCTCATTTTTCAGTTCATAGGGACAGCCTGTTCCTGCGCCTTCATAATTTCATTCTTAAAGTAAGCCCAGCCTTCCCAGGCCCCTTTGCTTTTGAGGGCTGTTTCCCAGGGGACTCTCCGAACCAGCATCCTGAGTAGACCAAAGTCAGCCCTTCGGAAGTCCAAGGTAGAGGTTTTACTGAAGGCCCTCCTAACTTCACCACATATTAAAAATTCTATCACATCATGGTCACTGTTCCCCAGATGACCTCCAACCACCACATCTTCCACCAGCCCTTCCCTGTTTGAAAAGAGTCGAGGCAGTAAGTAGCAGGGTGAAAAGTAGCAGGCCACTACCCCTGGTAGGCCCACTTACTAGCTGCAACAGGAAGTTGTCAGACACACATTCCAGAAACCTCCTGGTCTGTCCCCTTTCTGCTATGTTTTACTTCCAGCAAACATCTGGTAAGTTGTAGTCTCCCAAGAGAATAAGGCTAGTGAAGGCAAGATGTCTCCAAGTTGTTGAAAGAATATCTCATCAGTGCCTTTATCCTGGTCAGGTGGTCTGTAGCAAACTCCTACCAGGATATCAGCCTCATTGGCCTTCCCCTACGTCCTTATCCATAGACTTTCCACTTTGGTGTGTCTAACATTGAATTCAAGACAGTCAAAACACTCCTTCACATATAACGCTACGCCTCCACCTCTCTTTTCTTGTCTATCCCTTCTAAAGAGCCTGTAGTCATCCATTGTGGCACTCCAACCATCCACGTTTCTGTGATGGCAATTATATCATGGTTTCCCTGGTGCACACTAGCTTCTAACTCCTTCTGTTTATTGCCCATGCTATGGGCATTGGCATACATGCACTTGATCTGAGGCAAGGGTATTGCCTCCAACACTGGTATGTCCCCCCAAGGCTTATCTTTAGCAGTCCCAGGTTTGTCCCCCTCCCCCTTCCATTCTAGTTTAAAGCCTTCTCAATGAGGGCCGCTAACTCCTGCAAGAAGATCCTTTTTCTGTGCATAGATAGGTGTAGCCCATCTCCTGCCAGCAGGCTTGGTGTTGTGTATACTGAGCCATGGTCAAAGAACCCAAAGTTCTGTCAGTGGCACCAACCCTGGAGCCAGGTATTAATCTCTGAGATTCTCCAGCTTCTTCCCTCATCATTTCGTGTGCCTGGCAGGATGGACAAGAAGATTACTTGGGTTCCTGAGTCCTGGATTAGTCTCCCTAGTGCCCTAAAATAATTCTTAATTCCCCTCAGACTTTTTGTGACAATTTCTTCACTACCCACCTGAAAGATCAGTAATGGGTAGTAACCAGAGGGGCCTATCAAGTTAGAGATCTTCTTTGTAAAGTCTCTTACTCAGGCCCCAGGAAGACAGCATACTTCCCTGTGGGTTGGGTCTGGTCAGTAGATAGGGCCTTCATTCCTCTGAGGAGGGAGTCACCGATGACAACCACTCTTCTCATTCTCTTAGTAGAAGAACTTGTCATATAATTAGGCCATCCTGCCTTGGGCCGCTCCTCCAACCCAGACGGACCGTCATCTGTGTCATCGTTAGCTTGCTCCTCTACCTCCAGTCTCTCATACCTATTCTGTAATTGTATTTGAGGGGGGGTTGTAGGAAGGGAAGGGGGATGCCTGTGACCCCAGGCAGGAACGTATTTCCACCTTCCCTCCCTCATCTTGCTTGCTATTGTTAGCCTGGTGGCACGAGGGCAGAGGGGCTCATTTTTTCTTCTGTATCCTGGTGTACCTGCCTCTGGGATGGTAGAGTACGACTCCACCAATCAATCTCCTCCTCAGATTCTCTGCTACTTTTTAACCTCTCAGTGTCATCCTGTAGCTTAGCCACCATGCAAAGCAGGTCATCTACTTGGTCACACCTTGCACACCTGCTGTTAATGCTGTCATCCAGTAGTGGAGACAGGCTGTGGCATTCCCTGCAGTCAAGGGCCTGGACAGCCACATGCCTCCATGGCAGCATTATCTGGGTTGCTGCATCCTTTCTAGAACAGGTTAACACTTTTGCCTGAGTGGTCTCCAACAGGTCTCCAACCTGTCTGCCTGCGGCTGCTGCACTCCACACAGACTCCTCATGCACCACCCACCTATGCGCCCTGCTGGTCACGATCCAACAAGCACGAATGCCGCTGTCTCACTGTTTGCGGTCTGAGCGCCACTTCCAGTTTCACTGCATTTAAACCTCCCACGGGTTCTCCAGGAACGTTCCCAACCATGTCATCCTCTTGGCCTCTCCCTCAAGGCATGCTGAGTCCTGCTGGGTTTCTCCTTCCTTCCTCGGGCTTTGCTGGGTCAGGGCACCCCGTCCACCTCAAAAACCTCCAAAATGGAAGAAAAACCATAGTTCTTTGGCACGGGGTCTACCGTTGCAGCACCACTGTCTCCCTATTCGTGGTCTAATAGAATTTCTGACTTGAAATTATTGATGCAGTCAAGTTCCTATATCACTTTACACTTACTAAGTGACTTATTTTCTTTGAATTTGCTGACAAAAAGGATCTGCTAAATGTTCTGGAGAGAAAAAGCAGTGACAGATATTTGAAAAAGGCAGTTAACGGCCTCTTTATGTCATTGTCAGTTTCCCATGAATTATTAATTTTCACTTTATGGTGATGGGTGATTGAAAATGTTAATGTAGGCAAGCCACAGAAAGCAATCCTTCTGTTAGTATATGCATTCGCACTGAGATAAAACATTATCTGTAAAGGATAGAAGAGAGTCCTACTACATTATAAAAATGGTTTTGATCTTTTCAGGGTTGTATAAATGTCTTCGTCTTTTCTTACATTCTTTACTGTTACTTTCCACATTTGTTTCTGTGAAATTAATAGAAGCAATACAATTTTATGAAGAGCCATCTTAGTGTGCCCTGTAAAGATTTCAGCCTGATGCAATATGTGTTACCATCAACATCATCACTTCCTCAAGTAGAATATAGGCCAGGGCAATATTTTGCAGAAAATCTCAAATTATCTGGAAAATTAAAAACATTTAAATCATACTTGTCCTGAAAAAAAAAGAAAATTTATCTAGTTTTAGTTGCTTATATCTAAAAAGAACCTTTATGATCATCTGTAGTATGCTTAAAGATCTATCTGACTAGAATTTTCAGAACTATAAAGTGCTAATCAATTATTTTTCAATGGGTCAACTGAGATAATTTTGACAAATGTTGCTTCTTTTTTAAGCTTTCAAATTTCTTCTTTTGTTTGTTTACTTTTGCTTTTTCTTGTAGATACAATTTGAAATAAAACATTTAAGTAGAAAAACATGGTTTTAATAAAAAAAAAGTTAAGACATAGAAAGTACCGACTGCTGAAAATTTCACCATCAAGTTTCAGGAACTGTGACATTTCAGACAATTGATCCTTTCCAAGATTAGACTTTATTTTAACAGATTTATGAGAAGTTTCATTTTAAAATTCCTGATCACTCCTAAATTAAATGCTTAGCTAATCTGGTTTAACACAGAATAATTCTGATGGTCCACACATTGTCACCATCATAGCTGGATATTGTCTCCTCAAACTTAATAAAAGTGAACTAAACTAAGGAAATTTTGCATTTGCAAAATCTTTTCCAGTTCTACTAAGTCATTAAACTTTCATTACAGCATTTTTTTTTTTTTCCAGTTTTAAACTGATTTTTGGAAAACAGAATAATCCCAAACATTGGTGGGATTTTCATGATACATAAAGTGAATATGTGCATTGTATTGCAAAATCTGGGGAAACTTTGAAACCCTTGATGCCATCAGGGTATGGTACAAGAGCCAGGAGGAAGAACTGGAAATGGGGTGCTTCTAAGCAGTGACAGGGACTCATGACGTTCTCTCCTGCATCTGCTGTAGTCTAGCTTTCTTATCAGACATTCTCCAGAAGGTTTTCTTCCTGTTTTTTCTTGCTTTGTGGCACTTGGGAAAGAGGTGGTTAATGAGGTTATTTCTCATCACCGGCAGGATGAGAAGTAGCAATTCTTCTGCCTCTTTTATCTGAGGAATTTTCCTCTACCTACCTCCCCACCACAGTAGCTGATGTTTTTAATATTTTTCTGAGACTGTGGGACATTTTGAGGATGACATATGTCTCTGAATGTCTTCCTGTTACAGAATACTGTTGGCAACAGGGTCATGGTCTTGATGGATATACCATCAGTGCTGAGGACAGGCTGGGTTTCGGTGTAGACTGAAGCAGGTGACCTGCTTGTAGGCTCCCAGTGGCACTGGTTGCTGACTGGAAGAAGGTGAGGTAGGTTACTCTACAGTTTTCACTTCTGACTCTGCTTTCTGGAGCTGTTATCTGGCTTTGTGGCATTGTAAACTATGTTAAACACTGGAATTAAAAGAAGGATGGTAATTTTCATCTTAGCTTGGGAAAGAAAAAAAGAAGATAATTTCTAGTGGGAAGGCATAAGCCATAGCAGATTCCCCTTAGATGAATCAATTCTTTTCAGCTTTTTTCCATTTTAGGTGCTTCAGTGTTAACATTCTCTTCATGGAACTGAATATTAAGATATAAGTGAAATAAGCAAACTGAAGTTCATATTAGTCCCATCACCAGAGAATGTAAGATGAATAGAGGGGTTTTCAGGTGAGCTAAGACTAATTAAAGATTCAACAAAGTCACCGAGAGATTTATAAAATTGTTATTAAAAAATACCCATTTGGTACTGACTAAAACTCTATGCTTTGTAACAAAGCCAGTGACTTTTTTAGCAAGGTCCTATCTTGCTTTGAGAAGAATACTTTCTAGAAACCAAGAGTTTTGGCCCTGACCAGACAGATACATACCAGCTAATGCAGAGAAACTGGGATGAAGGGAGGTCATTAAAGACAGTTACAGAACAGATATAGGACAAACGAAATCAGATAATATATGGTCACAATAATACTATATAATCAGGCTTCTTTAAAGGAAAATGTCTTTAAAACCACTTTCCAAACATCAAGAATAGACAAGTCTCAAATGTCTTTATTCCAGTATGTTACTAAAATTCTGTAGGATCTGTATAAGAATGACAAGGGTATAGTGTACAATTTGTTGGTCATATCACATTGTCTGGGCAACTTTTGCCCTGATCTGAACAGTGTGTGTCAGAGAGAGCTGCTAGGAAGACATAAAAGCAAGAATGTGTACTCTAAAATGAATCTCAATGCACAGAATACTACTGTAGCTACATCTGGACTTTATTGCTAGAGATGTTATTTTAATGTAAAATACTATATGGAAAGCATCAGAAAGATAATAGACATTTCCTTCTTACACTTCAATTTCCAGCTACATATCAACATGTTGCACTACGAGTAGGTGGAAAAAGACAGGATGGTAAATCCTAAATCCAAGAAATCTGTTTGGCCTACTTACAAACAGGAAGGAGTATTGTAGCTGTTGTTATTGTTGTTTTTACATTTTTTCCCCCTAATTTTTGTGACCTATGGTTTTTGAGCCTTCGTCTTCAAAAAAAAGCCCTCCCTGTAAGAGCGAGGGCTATTAATCCAAGTGAGATATTTTAGCACATTATAGCAATGATGGGTAACTGCATCAGTGATACTTTGCAGTTTTGATACATATGAAGGCCTGACCTTTGACTATTGTGCAGTTTACACTAGTCTTCCACTTTAAAAAAATCCTGGAGATGGATCATTGACTCTTACTCCTCAGTATTGCTGTGTCTGATTGAAGAAACCTTTGTTACTTCTGGAGAAAAATGCTAGAAAGGAGAATAAATTTCTGACTTTTCACAAGTTCTTAAAGAAAAATCTGTATTTATTCAATGTAACATGTCTAGAGATTGCCAAGAATCTTCATGCTTCCACACATTTAACTTTCTATAACTGTCTCTTTTATACAATTTTTAGCTCTAGTATCTATATTTTGTTTTGATGGGTGTTCTGTATACTATTAAAAAAAAAAAAAATCTAGTAAAAAACCCCAACAAGTCTTGTTATAGAATCAGAGCTGCTACTAGAGAAAGAGAACACTGATGACAGGGAGAAAAAAAGGTTAAAGTTAAAAAGACTTGCAGTCAGGAACAAAGGTATGAGCATTTGCTTTGAACTTGGGAACCTCACAAGCTGCCCTGCCAGCATATCCCAGGTGTAGACCACGTGAGCTGGGGAAAGAATGTACTTGTGAGGAGTGTGATGACAGGCCTGAGTCTGTTCTGCATTCATCCCAGCATGCACTAGTGCATCTGTTATACATTTACAAAAGGTTTTACTTTTTCTTGCTTTCTCTTTTTCTTGGTAAAGTTATTTAAACAAACTTAAGCAAATATTGAAACCATTATAATGACACAAGCACAGAAACTCTTTGAAAGAAGGAGATGCAGTATTTGCCATAAAATGGTAGCATCAACTCTCCCTTAGAGCTGCTGTAATGGCCCTATCCTGGTATCTGTGTGAACAATCTTCTGTTTTCAAGCAAAATCAGCAACAGAGCAATGACTTGACAGCTCACTTGTGTGTGTGCTAAATGCTAAGATAAGGTACTCTTGAGAAGAAAAAAAAATTAGTGGCTCTGCTACTGCCCTGTTGGAGTTGCAAGGTGTATGAAAGTCAGCTAAGAGTTGAAAGGGTGCACTCCCTTTCACAGGTGCCCTGAAAGCTGAGGTCCACCATGGCTTCCTCCCAACAATGCACCTGAGTTTTCCTCTGGGGCACACTAGGCTGTGTAGGATGATGGTGTAGCTCAAAGACTTCTAAAAGATAGTTAAAACAAGGCCAGGCCTCCCACTCAGGATACATACCTCAGTACACCTGCCACAACATTTAGACACTTTTAGATCCAGACAAAAAAGATAAGGTTACAACCTATATATGGTGTTTCCATGTGTAGGTGGATATGTTTTCCATACATTTTCATTAGTCAAGAAATCTTGATAGCTTTATTAAAAAAGAATAGCAAGCAACATATTTTTTTTTCAGATGGTATCCTCAACCTGCTAGATATCAGGCAAATTGTCATTGAGGCTTGACTCAAAATGTTACTGTGTTTAAGGGAAAAAGCTAGACATGGGATATAGAAATAATTTGTTCACTTCTGTGTGAAGGGCACTAGTTAGTGAATGCAGGACAATAGGATACAGTGAGAAAAGTGGAGGAAGATATAGGAAAGAAAACAATACCTTGCTTGGAATTTGCTATTTTATTTCAGAGTCCAGTTGTTGTACAGAAATAAAGAGCTATGAACAGAAATTGTTGATAAAACCATATTTTAAAAATCCCAGATAAGTGTTAAAGTTTTTGCAATTTTAAAAGGAAAAAAAAAGTAAGTCTCAAAACAAGGGCTCACTCAAAAACCTGCAGAGTCCAAAGAGGAGGACTCTTTGTGCAGCTGGCTGAGGGTAATATTATTAGTAGCCTGCCTGGGTCCATGCTCATTGCTCTGAAGCAGGGGATATCTGTTATCCATGTCACTCACTATAAGCCATATTTCACCCTGAGATGGAATCTAAAGCAGCATTGGAACCTAGGCAGAATTTTTTTTTGTTTTTTTTTTTTTTGAGAGCAGCACCATACTGAGACAATACTGTCTGCTGTATGTCTTGCAGAAACTTGAAGTTCTAAACTCTCTTTAGCAGGTTTTTGATTCCTTTATGATCTTCAGAAATATATGCAACCAAAGCAAAGAGGGGTCAGGTTCAGGTCTATCCAATTGTCAGTATTCTTTCCTTACATACCAGGGCTGAAGGGATTCATCTGGTCCTCAGATGTTTTTATTTATTATTTTGTGCAACAAGATTCTAAGTTAGTTTGCAGTAATAACAAAGTTTTATTATAAATGCTGTTAACTAAGTTTAATACTCAAAGTGATTTTTGAATAGCTTTAGTTCAATGAACTATTATAGGTTTCTGGGCTTTGACTCTCATTAACTATCTCTTGTAAAGGAAAAAGCTTCTGAATTTAGGATTAGTAAAAGGAAACTAAAAAATAAACAGATGTACATCTAGATCTCAAACAGGGTGGTCCACAACCTTGCTGGTCTAAGTGTTTCTGTTTTGCTGAGGAGAGCAAGTTAGGCAATCTTAGTGATTGCCCTAGAGTAGAAGGGTCCCAGTTGTTGAGTCTGGGGGCCTTCAAGCTGACCACCAGCCAGGAGTAAGCAGAGAGGGAAAAAAAAAAAAAAAAAAAAAAGAAAAAAAGAAAAAAAAGAAGAGGGTTTTCAGAATGGGGGGGGAAAGGGGCCAATGGAAAGAAACAGACAATTGTTGAGCCAACCAACAATGTAGGTCTGCATTTCTGTTTTTATCATGGCTTTGAAATACAGAATATTACTTTATCTTTGAAGAAAGCTATGATTTGGAAATCACATTTGATACTTGATTATGATAATAGGGGCTGAGTCCTGTTCCTATCGATCCACAGCACACAAAATGCCAGCTCTATCATAGGGATATCTCTTCTGTCCTTTTCTACTCTATCTCTACCTAAAAGACCATGTTTGTATGGTTTCTAATATGGCCATGTGAAATGGTGATACTTCACACAGTCCTCTGTCTAACACAAATATCATAGAATCATAGAATGGTTTGGGTTGGAAGGGACCCTTTAAGGTCATCTAGTTCAACCCCTCTGCAGTGAGAAGTAGTTATGACTAGTTTGACTGTATCTGTAATTTTAGTCAGACAACAAAAGCATTGAAACTGGTAAAGGAAAGGACAGTTGCCCCTAAAATTAGTAAGGTGAACTCTGGGTGAAAATATCTGGGATGAGGTTTTCATAAAACACTCTCCTACTAGTTGAGAAATGGAGATCAAACAAATTGCTCCTTTCCCTTTACTTAAAAAAAAAACCCCAGCACCCAAAAAAACAACAGCAACCCAAAACCTCAGACTGTACTGAAACAGAAATTTCTATGTCTTCTCTCATCCATCTCTTTTTTTCAACAGCCTGGAATTATCCATAGTCCTGATTCTATACTGAACTTTTCCATGTCCTTAAAAAAAAAAAAAAAAATAGAGGCTCTATACTTAAGAAAGGGAGAGTAGTTCTCCACCTAATAGTATCATGATGGAATTTTTCTTTCACAAAGTATCCATCTCCTCCTTTAGGATGATTAAAATCATTAACTTAATCTCCTTTGTTTACATTATTCTCATGTAAAAGGCTACTTTCTGTCTCTGGACTTGCTAAACTTTTGGAGATATATAGACTGTTTTTCTAGTGCTTGTTTTAGGAAAGGGATTAGATCTGACCATGAGTATGGTAGGACTCATTGCACAAATGATAAGGTTATCAGACTCCTAGCCCTTCTCCATGCCATTGCTTACTTTCACCTTGTTGAATTGTTCTTAGTATTTTTTTCTATTCTCTTTTCCTCCTCTGTGACAGCAGTGAAAACAAAGTTTTCTTGAGATCTTTACAATTGATCTCTGGTATAAAAGCAACCCACAGGCCTTTAACAGACCACCTTTAGCATATGACAGAATAGGTGACTTTAACAGCATCATTGCAATGCTTCCCTCCAGTGTCTTCCCCTGCTGCCATAGCTTAGAGATGATCTACCCCATGGTCTGGAAGGTGAAACAAATGGGAACTTAAAAAAATGCTGGTACCAAAAGAGCACAATGCCATGTCCTGGGAGGCTTATACCATATGACAGTGCGGAGCCTTCCCGGTGAAATCACATTTTACCAGTGCTGAGCATCTGCTAAAGGCAATGATTCCACTGGCATGTCTTTATTCACTCATCAGCCAGGATTTGATTTAAATATGTTTCAGCTCTATAATGATATATATATTCTGGATAACTCTGTAATCCCTATTCCTTAACCAGGATTTCTTGTCTCAGCTCCAAGTTTCAATTTTTAACTGTAGTGGGTTTATAACTTATCTAGTTAAAATATTAGCTTTACATTATCAAACAGTAACATTGCTCATTTCTTCCATTTGTTTTCCACAGTGATAATGTTTTTGAGCTGATAGAGCAGCATGTTGACTGAGCCTGCAAGTGTGAGGGAATCTGGGAATCTATCCTGCAAACAGACTGAGACTGAGAGGAAAACTGACCTAGGACTACTGGGCCCAAGTGTCCACTAAAGAAGAATAATGTATGATATACAGTACCCCTTGAGGATTCTGCTGCTTACTATGACCTCCTTTGAAATTTTCTGGGGAACATATATAAATGCCACAAGTAACTTACTAAAGATATTATATCTTTGACTTTTAAATATTTTATATATAAAGTGCTGTGTTACCAGTCTTATTAAATTTACTTTGTGCAGCACAGAATATCTAGTCAGTTGATTCTTTACCTGTTATGATCACCACAATTTTTACGTTGAAATATATTATAATTGGTTTGAATCTTAGTGATTAATGTAAAATTTTAAGTGGTTTATATGTTGCCAGAGAAAATGTGCTTTAGTCAGTAAATCTTCTGGTTGCATACAGATGACGGTATTGAAATAGATAATACACTACAGATGCATTAAGTTCATAATCTAAAATGCTTTCTAAAGTATTTTACAGCAACAAAGAAAGGCCAGCTTGATGACATAGCCTACAAGAACAACAATAAATAAAACAAATGCTAATGCAAGTCTGTGAATGCAAAGACTTCAGAAAACTGTCCTCTTCCACTTCATCAAAATTTTAAAACACATCTTTTCCTATAGAATTTATCTCTTTTCACATTTATAAGTCTAGTTATTTTACAGAATTATGGCTTGCCTGTAGGTGCTCCCTTTTTTAATCACAGCTTAGAAGACCTGTAGCATTTTTTGTTGTTTGCTTGACACTTGGAGTATCTGGCATTCTTCCTGATGTTCTAAGATTGTACTGCCAAGGGAAAAAAAAAATATGACATGCATCCTTGTAAAATTTGTGCTGCTTTCTTTGGCATTCCCCTCTTTCAGGGCCTGTGTCCATATGGTAGTTCTGCTTTGTTTTTTCTAATTACTAGCAGCTGAGAGAGTTTGTGTCCAGGGGAAAGAACTTTAACCAGCTCTAACAGGTGCTCCGAGGTCAAAGCTTTTATGCAATTACATGTAAAAAGAGGTGTTCACTGTACCTGACCCATCAGTGATAAAATGAAACAAACACTGGACAAGAAAATACAAGACCATTTTGTCTAAATACCTACATTTTCCAAGGCACTGTGCTGAAAGAGGTGCAAAAGAGTACTTACCTTTCTTTAGTAACTTCACCCTGTGTTTTTTCCAAAGTCTCTGAACAAATGAGTTGAAATCTGTAAACTGTCACGGACATTTCCAACACACTGTAAATGTTTCACTAGTTTGGAGAACATGTGTACCTTTCCTGAAATACATCCTTTAATTGGCTCTTCAGCTATTCCTGGGATCATGGAAGTGGGCAGCTTTAGCTAATGTTCCTGAAAACTACTTAGGAACCTTTTTCCTTTGGAAAATTTTACATTAACATCGCTCGTTATGCAATGAAAATGTTTGGAAACAAATGAAATGTTTATAACAGATGATAAGAAGTAGAGAATACTTTCTGCACTTCTATTGCAGTCAATAATACCTATGCAAATTTGAGATTATTTCTTTTGTAGTTTGTTATGAGCAAGGTCTTGACTGTACACTAAGGTGTTATTTTCACTTTACTTTTTATAAGTTATCTATAAAGCTGAACATGTAAGTTATAGTACTTGCAGTTAACTTGATTCTCCAAAGTCTTAGTATATCCATGTGGTGTTTTAGCCTGTATGTGTGCAGTATTTTCACAACTGGACATATGGATCCAACCTTTGAGACGATGGTTTGGATGGAGCAACCATGATATGACTTTTTCACCAAGAATCCACACAAGCACTGACTTTTTCTGTCTTAGCAGAGACATTTATCTGTACCCTATGGCTTACCCTGCTCCCTCTAGCTAGTGCTGGCATAGTGCCTGCTCTATACCCTGGGTCTGTAACACCCTCTCTCCCTGAGGCTGTCCTGGAGATGCCAGCCCTACTGAATGGGGGAACACAAAGTAGGTTGTGGCAGCCTGGGGTGGGTTTGTCCCTTTGCAATAAATCAGTGCTGTATTTGGGGAAAAATGTAGGGTGGGCAGTGGAGAGCAAATCAGTGCAGAAGTAGACAACAAAGCTTTTGGGTGATGGGAAAGGGCTTCTTTTCTGTGCTTATATGCTTATATGTTTGTGCACGTGGTTATGTTCTCACACGTTGATGTCTGTTCTTAGATGTGTGGGTAGGAGCTGTTGTGACTTGCTGAGCCTGGGAGTGGAGATGTAGTGAAAATTAGACCAAATTACAGCAATAAACAATAAATTCACTGAAAATAATGCAATTTTTTTAACATCCTGAAACTTTTTGGCAATGTTTTTGCCTTTCATATTAGCTAAGATATTAACCTACTTACTTAACAGAAGTTGTTCTAGAGACTTGAATTCTAAACTTTAATCCAGCTTTTAAAATCTGAATTTACTACTGTCACTAGGGAATGCAGATGGTTGCCTCTGACAATGCTCACTACTCAGGCACAAAATGCGAGAAGAAACAGTGGGGGCTGGTGGGTTGCCGATCAGGGAGAATGAGGGAGAAAATAAGTGGGGTTTATTTTCTGGGAAGGGACAGGGAGAGGGGTTGAAATGATGAGGATCAGGTCAAGGATAAAATAGGTTTAGTAAATCTAATAGCAGATCTAATATATCAAGAAGTGCCAGAAAGCCTCATTATCCATATCACATTGAGGACATGTGGCAACTGTTTGGTTCAGGATTTGCTAGCAGTGCACTGAGGCTGTGCACCACTTCAATCTTTGTGAGTCTCTGAAACTGTCAGAAGTTTTTTTTTTTTCCAGTGAGATCCCGTCTGTCCCCTAAACATTGGGACCTGCTCTGTTCTGTCAGCCCCCTTTAACTCAAGCATCAGGTGCTAAGTATTTGGCAATTTATTTGGGTTTTTCGTGATTTTTGTATTGAAGCTCTCTCTCATATGTCTGACTAGGGGCCTGTTCTTTTTTTCTAGCAAGGAGATGCTTAACTAAATGTGGTTCATTGCAAACACAAATATTGAGTATGGTACTGCCATACTGAATATAGTTTACTGACAACAGTCTTGTTGTTGTTGTAATTGCTTTTAAATTAATTAAAGTATTATCAATACTAAACCAAAATATATACATAGAAATCACTGTCAGGTTTCTCTCAGCAAAAGTACTGACTTTGTTAATATGATAAATTAATTTCATAGCAAAAATAGCAGTTCTGCAGACCGGGGCAGGATGCCACACTGGCATCCTCTTGCTGGAGGTAGAGTCAACCTGAAGTAGCGCTAGGTAGTCACATCATAAGCACCACTGAGGTACTCTGTGATCACAGGTTTTGATGGTCCTTATGGGTGTCACTAAGTTTTGAGAACAATTTGCACAGGAAGTGAGCACCTGTATGGATATTTTAAATACAGTTTGTCTGCCCTGGGCATATAGAGTAACTGTGGGTTGGCATGTTTAGGTGATATATTCTTCTTTTTACAGGGTACCATCTTAAGTTAATAGTGCATTCATGCTTCATCTGCTTATGATATCTAACCCCAAGGGTAAAAGATGACCTAGCTCGGGTAAACTTTGCAGAGGATGAAGTCAGAGAAGTAGAAGGTGAAAAGAAGAAGGGAAATAGTGAAGAAGAGTTGGGAAAACTGCACTGTGAAGTTTAATCTGTGTGGCTCAAGTGGTGCAGTTTGCTCCTACTTTGGAAATTATGTGTGTTAACCTTTGGGAAAACATGGCCATGTATCACAGCTGGCAGATCAGAATGGAGTGTGTGGATGGATCTGGTTTTGTTCCCCTCCTTATAGCCTTTGCCACTCCATTACACCATAAAGATTGAGAATTAGTCATACACTCTGATTTATTCAGAGCAAGAATTCCAGTGCACCTGCTTTAAAAAGAAATCAAAACCATTCACGTGTAAGTAATAAATGATAAACTGTGTCACATATATGATGGTTGGGATGAAAATGTCTGGAACACCAACATGAGAAAACAAAGTAAATAAAATAATTCACAAATACACATAAAACCCGATTGACAGAAACCAAATAATTTTACTTCCTACCTTACCCTAAGAGTTACTAGTGTTTAGCTGCATCAAGCAAACAAGGTAGAAAGCTTGCAAAGGGAGGCTGTTGTGCTGAAAGACTAAGCAGGGAGGATACTTATAACAGGATATTACACAAACTTGTAACTTCAACAGTGACTGCCACACAGTAAGAAAGCATGCCATTGCTTGCTCCTATTTACTCTCATTGGTATATGACATTGCTTATACCCATTTACCATTACCTGGGATTAGTAGCTATTAGGCACGAGAGTGTGGCTTTTGAAAGATGATCCTGCAAAGAAAAGGTACCTTGAAACACGGGTTAACAGACAGGAACACAGGGACCTGTGCACTGTTAGAGGAGGATGGGCTTTGTCTATGTTTCAAGTAATTCAGAGCAGTGGGAGCAGATCAGTGGATCAGAGCAAGTAAGGCTGAGCTCTGTTCCCTATATCTGCCCTATATGAGGCTCATCTTATAGTTTGGGTTTACCTGAGCCCATTCCCTTTGGCTGACTATCCTCACTGTGTATATGATTTGGAGCTGCCTAAAGGATCAAATACTGTCTTGACTCTTTATGTCTTAGGTTGCATCATGTTTAATGCAAACATAGGTCAGATTCTCTGGATCATGCCATGCCTACTTTAGCAATTATTGTAGACCTGTAGAAGAACATCCATAGAACAAACAGATGGATTAAGCCTATACTAGATTTGTCAGTGTGTGACAGTTACTTTGTCTTAGCTCTAGTCTGGTCCTATGAACTAAGTGCTGGTTGGTAGGTAAGTGTGTGGGACGTTTGCTGGAGTTCATCTTCCTATGTCTTTTCATCTGAAAGAAATATTGCTCATGTGCTCCACAGACCCTCTTCAAAGTGAACCAAAGCATGGTAGCTGGTAATGTTTAAGAGACTGGCTTTAAAACCTCACTTCTAGTCCAGCTGAAATGCTAATGTAGATGTACCCCTTAATCTTCTCTGGAAGGAATTACATGCACCTAAACAGCCCTGTGAGTCAAATCAGCATATGGTAAATGGAGGTTTCTTCAGGGGATTTTTTACAGAATTGCACTGAAGCTCTGTAATTAATGCTAATCTAGACAAAGACAATGAAAGAAGCATCAAAGCAAAGAAGGAGAGACACAGAACAATTGGCTTGCAGGTAGAACTGCTAGTGTCCTGGGAAAAATGAATACAGAAATTATTCTACTGGGAAAAAAACAGGAAACATATGGAAGAGAAAGTACAATAACTGGGGAAAATTGGCAAAAAAGAGCAATCTTAAATTAACTGTAACCTTGTGTTAAATTTTCTGTTTTGTTTATTCTTGCTTATGTGTTCACCTAAGAAATATCTTAATTTCTAAATAAAGCATAATCTCACATGAAAATTATGTAAAGCAGAAAAAAAACGAAGTTATTTTGCTGTTAAGAACAATATATATAGGCACCTGAAGTGTGTATTTTTTTTTCTATTTTCAGACGGTAATGATAAATATGCTTAATAACTGCTAACTGTTGAAAACTGTTAAGCAGGATACCATATGCTCTGCTTCATAGTGTACAAACAAAACAAGAGACCACAAATTTGACAATTTGTCGCTACTAAGGAGTAAAATAACATATTTAGAATGTTTGTGTAGTAAGTTATGTACTGCAAATAAAAGGAATACAAAAGGCAGAGAGTACTGGGGTCAAGATCTATAGCATTCTTCTCATTTTTGAACAAAAGGTTATTAAACAGAAAATACTGTTCCCATGTAGGGTTCACTCCCACAGTTTTGTCTAATAAAAAGAGAAGTTAGTAAGCACTTGCCTCGAAGGTGGCATTAGTCTCTCTACTTGAGACCCTTCACACTCAGTTGAAATTAGGAAACTGTGCTTAAGGGGAAATTACATACATGAACACACACCGACCTTACCTGCATGAATTTCTTACAGAATCAGGTTAAAGTATTGGTCTAAATTACTTGCATTTACAGAAACTTGGAAAGGCTCATGTACCTTAGTGTTGTACTACTTTACTGTGCCATTACTTTTCTCTCAAAATTTGCCATTTCCATTTCAGTGTAAGAGTCTCTGAATTCGCTGCTAAAGTCTACCTCCATGGTGTACCAGGACTCTAACAAGGTGGCAGAAAAAGACTAATGATAATGATTCACATCCTCTGAGGAGTTCACATTTTGGAAGTTTGGTTTATCAGCGTTACTTAGTGAAAATGTCATTGGTGATCATCTGCCAGGTGTGGTCAAAAAATCAATGGAAATAAGAGGTATAAAGGAATAGAAAAGCCTGTGGTTTTAGATGTTTCTCCTGCCTAAAGCTGTAGGAGATACTGCAGGAGCTTGATAAGGTATGGATGGGATCTGCCTTCCAGCCTGCCCTGTCCCTTTTGCAGGAGGGGCCCTGTCTCCCTTACCCTGTCTGGGAAGAGACAGAAAACCTGAGGATACTGGAGTCTCTGTTATGACCAAACTTGAGTATCAGTCTTGACAATGATAGATACCATATATCAGCTAAAATATCCTTAATAAAAGCTTTAGCCCACATCTCAGGATCTACACAAAAACTCATGCTTACCTCCACACAGTTTAAGCCCTATCTCATACAGTGTTACTGCATAGAGAGACTGTGCTTATTCCATTTCTTCACCTCAGTCAGGTGATAAAAATAGTGTAATATAGGTTCCTACCAGATAGTTTCCAAGTTCTGTAGAAATTATATTTTGTTCCAGGTCATCTGTGATGCTTCTGGTGTCATGAAACATTTATCGGAGTTGTGCTATTAAAAACCCTAGAGTACCATCAAGTACCATTCATTAAGCCTCTGACCATTGGTATTGATCTCTCAACAGATAAAGGAGTACTCCTTTAAGTCCATATATGACCTCTCTTTGTTGTGTTGAAAGAGAAACTATGCGGGAAACAAAAAAGTGGATTTTTTTTTTCCTCTTTCTTTAAAAGACCAGACTTACTGGCAAGCACATTAAACTGTTCTTTTCACGTAAGGCATGTTTTCTGTGGAGGCCTGCCATGTTTGTTTCATATGAAGAGAATCACGCTACTTCTTTTTTTTTTTGTTCAATCAATGCAGGAAATGTCTGATCATACCTCCTAAGCTTTCCTCCCACAGCAGTGATTAATCATTCCCTTTGAAGTGCTTACATTTTTGCAGTTAGAAGGAAAGTATTGATAACTGATTCCAGTTCTGCAAATGCTGCATGCATGACAGCAATGGCATACATAAGTAGTTACTCTGGTTTTAGTGGGACTTGTCTGTAATTCATGCTAAAGTATCTGAATACTTGGAGACTGATGTTACTTTGTCAGTTTGGAGATATTTCAATCATTGTTGTGGAAGACCCATATATTCTGAGTGATGATGAGTAAACTTCTCTTTAAAATTTGGATCATCAAGCATATGAATTCATTAATACAGTGATTTTAAAGGTTATTGCAGCCAATGGCATCGCTGATCAGAATCACTTTTCAGTTTTTGTTTGTCCGTATGTCTTGAAAGGAATTTTTTGCTTGTCAGTGGAACTCTTGTTGTGATTGGGTGCAATGCTGTATTTGGTTCACAAATAGAAGTTATGGTTAAATATTTAGGAAAAAACAAATTAAGCTATGTTGACTGAGCTGTATCACTCTTTAAAGGGTAAATTAGTCTCCTACAGGTCAAGATAAGATTTCCAGTTCAAGAGGCACAAATTAATACACTGAGAAGCATCTTATAAGTACTTTGTTCAAAGCAACCAGATCACAGAACTGCAGAGTCACCAAGGTGGGAAGGGCTCCCAGAAGGTCTCTGGTCTAGCTCCCTGACCTGAGCAGGCCCAGTCCTTGGATCAGATCAGGCTGCTCAGGGCTTTCTCCAGGCAAGTCTTCAGGCTCTTCTCAGCAGAACTGCTATTCAGCAATTCAACCCACAGTCTGCACTAATACAAATCAACAATCCATCCAAGGTGCAGGACTTTGCATCTGCCGTTGCTGAATTTCATGAGGCTCTTGGTGACACATTCCTGTAGTTTGCCTAGACACTTCTGAATATCATTCCTTTCATTAAGCATATCAGTTGCATTCTCTGGTTTTAGTGTCCTCAGACTTAGTGAGGGTGCACTCTATCTCCTTCTTCAGGTCACTGATAGATGCAGAACAGGGTAGATCCTAGGATAAGGTCCCGGAGGAACACCACTGGTAACTGGCCTTCAATCAGGGTGGCCTGGCCTGCAGCCATTACCCTTTAAGCCTGATAAATCAACCATTTTTTCACTCATCTAGAAGTCATCCATCCAGTATATATCATGCTAACTTGGATACTTCGGTGCTGTGAGAAACCCATGGTGGAGATGAATTCAAATTCCATAGTGCCATCATACAAACAGAGAATGATCTTGTGATTCCTATTTTGTTAAGTGAAAGCTAACTGTAGACTGAATTTCTCATGGCAGTCTGAAAATTTCTTTACAGCTAAGTATGGCATGTAGTCTTGTTTCCTTACAAAACTTTTGACTGGAGGTGTGTGCATACTGAAAATCAACCATGGTCTGCAGGTCCAGTAAAAGAACTTTATATGATCTATTTGCCGCTTTTCACTAGGTATCACATATCCTACAGGCTGGCTTTGTGCCAAATATCATAATTTCTAATAATAAATAACAAGCACAATTAATGAAGAAATACTCCAAACTTTTCCCAAATGCTGAGACCTGTGTACCTCCATTAAAACTTAGTGGATTTTCCAAAATTTAAATGTTAGTATAACTCACAGGAGAATTTGCTCAGTGACTTCCTCAGCATCTATTGCTTGTAAGCTGTCTTTTTTGCTCTGTTTTTCTTCCTAATCAATAGAAAGTGCTGAGACTCTCTATATTATAGACTGTGGTCTACAGGTGTCACATATTCCGTAATAAAGGGTAGTGCAGGAAGGATCATGTCTCAAGTGCTCCCTGTGGAAGGGAATGTTTCACCTTCCAACTTCCTCCATCAGCACTTTGGTATTTCAAGTTGCTGAATTAAAATGGTGTCAGGAATTCACCACTTATTTCTGAAATTTCAGGTGTGGTAGTTAAAATATCTAGCACTCTTTTAACACCCTATGCTGAAATAATAAAAGCCCTGAAAAACAAATACTGATCTTACTGAATATTACTAGTCATCTGTCTTGAGCATCATGTGGCTCAGAATTTTTCTGTGGTGTTTCATCTGCTGAATAGTTGAAGAGTGTGCACCACATGACATTCCTCCATACAATTTTCAAATGTCTAAGTATATTGCTTGAAATGCTATGTAAATTAACTCCATAGCATTATCACGATTTACAAAACATATACTGGGACTTAGAAATCTATTTTGCAGCTTTATGTAACGGCACAATTTGCAGTACAGTACAAAATGGAACAAGAATTGAGTTTGAATTGTGCTACAACTGATCAACTATAGACTAACTGCTCTGCAAGAAAATAAAACAGCTGCCATTCTCAGAGCAATAAAACATGTCAGAATCGATACCTTGTTATTAAAAAGCTGGTCTTCACGCTTTCTTTACAGTCTCACCACTCTGTATCGGAGGCTGTGTAGCACAAGACAGATATTACTATTTTAGCTTCTTGTTATCTTTGACCAAGCCACCAGAGAGTGATACCAGTAAAAGTGAGAGGGAGGTAAGCTATCAAGTTACTCACATTGCTTCCTGTAGCACTCTGGCTTTTTTCTTGGTGGTCTCCTGTTCCAGCTCAAAACAGTTTGTGGATGAATGTTTTGTTGATTTGTTTATGCTCTGTTACTGCTCATGTAGATAGTATAAGCACTTCTAATATGCATTCCTTTTAATGACATTTAAAGAAATGTGATTATAGACATTGGTTCATGGAGAAGGGGAATAAGTGACTCAGAATGGATTGGTGAGAGAGCATGTATGGATGTTTGCAACAGAATAGTTCACTGAGTTCATGGAGCTTTGTATGCAGCAGAGCAATACCCTTCAGGCACCCTGAAATTCTTAGCACAGTCTAAATGTGAAGAGCGATGTCGAGACTTACTATATTACTCAATTGTATGTCATGTAAGGGAAACATTAAGCATGTTCCTTGACACCCTTATATTACCTTCCCATATCCCCAGGATGAGGTAAATTTAAAGACTTCATCTCATCGGTAAAGAGAACAGATGGGCTACACAGGAACCTGTGAATTATCCTTGTGTAATTTTCCTTAAGACTGATCGGCCTAAAAGCTGTGCTGCAAGTCTTTACAGTGTGTTCTCATGCATAGCCAAATTTTGCCCATTTCATGTTTTGTTGAATTTCACTCTGGAAAGCTCATACTGTGATTTGATGCTCTGACCATTTGAACACTGATCTTTTTCCCCCCATCCTGTCAAATTACATGGAGTAGTTCTTGAATTTTGCAGTGGTTGTGAGAAAATAAATGTATCCAAAAGGCTAGATATGTTAGGAACTGGCAGAGCTCCACTGACTTGCTAGGGTTAGGCTGCCCCAGCATTCATAAAGGCCAGATGTCTACAGACTAGTGAGAGCAACATGACATTTAGGGCTTCAGCCATATTCCAAATTCATGCGGCCAGTTTTGCCTTTTTTTTTTTTTTTTTTTTGAGAATTTGGGGTTTATTGGCCATGTCACCCTTTGTAAATATTCAAAATAATATTTTTAAATGTGACCCACTTACACAGAAAGCCAGAACACTAGGCTTCCTGAAATGTGTCTGTGCTTTAGTCTTTTAACACAATGATTTTTTATGGAGTTATTCCTCAATAATTTTACACACATAGTTATTATACTGTGTGGTACTTGAAAGTATTAGCCTCAAAAGTCTGTGAGCAAAATGGAAGGTCTGCCACTGAAATCAGAAGTTGTTGTGCAAGTCAATAACAGTAGGATGCTTGTGAACCATAATCTAGGTTACTTAATCAAGGATATAAAAAGAAATTAAGAAAAACATTTAGAGGAAGCAGCTTCTCAAATTCAGTGACAGTTCTGAGACTGCAGACAAAGATTTTCTCTGACTTCATCTGAAATTACAGAGAGTTAGGATGTTGTATTCTACAGGATAGTAGCACCTCTCTTATGAGCTTCATATTCTTGAAGATGAGGACAAAAATATTTAGATTAAATTTAGCTTATCACAAATGTCAGAGTGGCTCACCTTCCACAATTTAATTCATCTTCCTGAGTAAAACAGTTTTTGGATTCAGCAGATGATAGGAAACAAAACTAATGATAATTATTTGTATAATATAAAAGCACTTTCTCCTTTCATTTGGGAACACTTGTTCTGTCTCTGTGTCCCTGAGTTCAGCTGAATAGCAGCCAAACTGCATCACTCATTTATCTCATTAGTCTTTCACAGAGGGCAAGACTAACAAGTGAGCAATGCTGAAGTATGAAGGCCTTCATTTGGGGGGGGGGGGGGGGGCTGGGG
>JAAGNO010000646.1:16369-29825 GCA_033439905.1 Ceryle rudis | reverse complement strand
TGACATCCCATCCCTCTGGTGTATCAACAGCACCACTCAGCTTGGTGTCATCTGCAAACTTGCTGATGGTGCACTCAGTCTCATTGTGTATGTCCCTGATAAATGTTAAACAATACAGGTCGCAGTACAGACCCCTGAAGGGTTTTGTTTCAGTGTTTGGCATTAAGATTCTAGAACTGCTTATTTCCATGATTTACTCTTACTCATACAGCTGCATCCATTCTTTAAAGTTGCTCATGTTGGTTTCATGTTCATAAGCTTAGAAACAAAGTTCTCTGTGACAACATGGGTGGCATCCAGGCACCTGTACACTGAAGTGACTTTAGATGTTCATTAGTGACACTAGATCCCTTCATTATGAGTAATTCAGTCACTTCCTAGGATAAAATATTAGAGTATGTTATTTCATACAAATGCTCCTTTCTGGGGAAAAAACCAAATAACCCCCAAAGCAGTATCATTAGTCCAATCTCAGCTCAGTGCAACTGGAAAATAGCAACACATTGCAGAACAGAGATTCTCAGAATTGTGTGGAAAGTACACAGAAGCTATTGGGAAAGCTTAAATTAATGATGTCCTGTTGAAAAGCGTCTTTTCTTAGAGTGCACTTACGGAACAATTCATCAGGCTGGAAAATAATAAAACAGGAAGGCAAGATGATAGCCAAAGCTATCCTACTGTGGGACAATTCACAGAATACTTTAAATTCACACATTATCTGATGCTTCTCATTATTGATCCCTGTTTTGTACATTATCCCCTTGGGGCAATCATTCATGCAGATTTGCTAAGTGAATAAGGCAGTATCTGCATGTTTCCATATTTAAAATCGATCTATATCATCTCATTCAAAACACCATTTTCAGCAGAGATTAGTGATTAGCTTGCTTCGCTTTAAATTAAATTTAAATTTATTTGAATAGTGTTTGAATCTACTGCAGTGATAAAGGGAAACTAAAGAATATGGCCTGAATAGTTCATTGCATGTGTTCTTTCTGCTTTCAAAACCATAGCAGACTATATTAAGTATCCCCCAGTCATTGTTGGACTTTCTGCTAAGACTCTCTCCCTTTAAGCCAGTAAACCTAGGTCCTCTTTCTTCCTTTCAATTAAAATGAGATTAATCAGCTTAAACTCGTGACTTCCTTATGCTAATCTATCAAAAAAATCTGCCATTAACTTCATAAACAAAGTAGCTTCTATATTAATTTTTCTTTCACCTTTCTCACAGTAAAGATGGTGTTGTGAGAGACAGACTACTGCTAGGATTCTCCATTAGGATATGGATATGGAAACTAGGAATTGCTGAACAAAACAAAAAGGGTATCCCTAAAGCAGTCTTGGTTTCTAATTCATCACCACTAATACTCATGAAAACTAGTGTTACAAAAAATGTAAATTGAGAGAGAGGTGGAGAATAGCTCCCCTGAAAAAAGCTTGCAGTTTGCCTAGCAGCTGCAGTTGAAATCCTATCCTATGCTGCAGGTGAGATTACCAGTGGAGATTCATATGGGGATGCCCTCCAGTACCATTTATTGCTGCCCCAACAGAGTCATTCCACTGTGTCTTTAAGAGCTAGTGCAGCCAATATCTGCTTGTGCGTCTTTCTTTCATCCTTCACTTCACTAATTAGCAGCATTTTTTGATCATCATCCACTTATGAAAAAAAGTAGATTGCTAAACAATTTCTATTAGCTCCACACTCAGAAATCACTTTGGGGTTATTCTTTATTAGTAAAATGGGGTAATACCATTTAGTCATGCTCCCATACTGCTTTATAGTCTGGAAATATGAAATGTTAAACATTCATGGAGCAGTATTAACCTTGCAAGCTCATCTGGGCAAGAATTGCACCCATCTCTGTTTATTATAAAAATATATTTTTTCTTAAAAGGGATTAAAGTTCCTTGAGTGCCATCCTCCTGTGCCAGAGCAAACCTATAAAAGCAAAGAGATGCCAGGAAATGGGACATTTCTTACTGATATCCTCTAACGGCATATTTTCCTTGACAATGACAGATTACATCTTTTCAAGGAATTTTTGCCTTCCTCAGATAAAGTAACAGAGCACCCTGAACATGTTAATCGCTTTTGCTGGCTATTATAAACCCTGCCTTAAAAACCTCAAAAATGCCAGTGAGTCCTGACATATGGTTGCAGGCTGTAGGCAGTGTGTTTATCTGAGGATGAAGTATGAACTCAAATGTATGTGTGTATGTCTGTGATGTATCTTCACTGGGTGTTTCTTGCTCCCCCTTTAAATATCAGCTTATTGAGTGATAAACTAAGTAGAATATGAAATTTGCCTGCCTGTTTTAATTAAAAATTGTGTCCCACTCTCATTTATTGCATCCATTTTTAATCTTTGTGGGTTGCTGTGTTCTGAACTCTGGATGAAATGTATGAGACTAGGGGGTTTTTTAATGTAAAAAGGAGGCCCTAGACAAGGTTTAAGTCTTCAGAGTACAAGATAAAGGGTTAGAAATTTGTGCAGCCACTAAAGTAGTTAATTCATGCTTTGTTCATGTCTGCTAAAGGTCTGTGTACCTGTTCTGCCTAAAGGTGGAATACTGTGTAAATCCACAACTGTGTTTAAAAAATATTTTGGTTTTATATATACTGTGAACTATTGTATCAGGGCATAAACAGAGCACTGAATGGGACTGCCAAAAAAAAGAGCTGCTTTTTATTAACCACTGACAGGAAGATTGCCAAAAACAGAAGTCATAATCATATGAGAGAACTTCAGCTATCCTTTCATAAATTTATAGTCATATTATTATTTTTTTTAGGCTTTTGTTTCTATGAGTTTGTAGCACAAACTACAGCATTTCTGTGGGGCTGTATGCTACAAAATGAATCTTCTTGAACAAGAAATGAGAAGGAACTCCACTCATATTTGAGAGATGACTTGGAGTGCTCTAGCCTGTCCACATCCCTTGCCTTGCAAATGATTGATATCACTGTGGTTTTGTGCAATTAAATAATCACTTATGGAAGAAAATGGGCTCTGTCTAAGGAAATATGGTTTGAAACAATCAGGGTGTAAATAATATTGTGTTTGTCATCAAGTGTGATTGGGAAAAGGTCACACTATGCCAAGATTTACTGTAAATTGTTTGACCTTGGATTTGCTGTCGTCAGCAAGCTCTATAAGGCTTGGAAAGCTAAGAGTGGGAAGACACCCTTCGGGTGCACAGGTGAGTGGTGGCACAGAACAGTGACAAAGATTTTCCCCTGATCAGAAGAGTGTCTGTAAAAGCAAGTTTTTATTTTCTTGAGGAAAGAAGTGTATTATGTTCTTATTGTAATCAACAAATTACTGTTATGAGGTAAACTTCAACTGAACAGCAATGAAGCATCTTCTGTGGAAGAAGGGAATGTCTTGTATTTGTGAGTATTTACCGTCTTCAGATATTGTTCTGTGCTTCTAAATGTGTATTCTCTGAATGGTGACACCTAACTCTGCACATCTGTTGTCATTCTGAGGAGCAGAGTGTTACTGATAGAATTAAACCCCTGTTCACTAACGTAGAAACTTCTCACCTCTGTGCTGAAAATACCACAGATTTCAGAATGTGTAAGCATCATTACAGGACACTACTGCATGTTGCCACCACCAGCTCACTTCTATAAGCATGCAGGAGAGTACTGTTACACACAAACAGTACACTCTCAAACTGTGTTTAAAACCTTTGTTAGAAAAATATATATTTTACCAACTGCTGTATGAGAGCATAAGAGAAGTGACAGTAAGATTGACTAAAAAGACTGAGGTGGTTTGAGGCTTTTTTATTATTATTATTTCGGTTTGGTTTGGTTTGATTGGCTTGTTGTTGTTTGATTTGGTTTGGTTTTGTGTGGGGTTTTTTGTTTGTTTGTTTGTTTGTTTGTTTTCTTTTTTTTTTTGTGTGTGTGTGTGCGTTTTGTGTTTTGGTTTGGTTTTTTTTTTTTTTTTACCAATAAGAGGATAATTTCCAGATAGCTGCCTTGAGTTACCTGGTAAATTTTAGGAGAACTTGTAACATCATGCACCAGCAGTTCAGGTGACCTGTGGTTTTACTATGCAAAGCAGTAGAAGGGACTTGGCCTATACTCAGAATAGATGCAAACACTTGCCTGTATTAAATGGTATTAATTTAGTCACTCTTCAAACTGTTCTATCACCTAAGTACCTCTGAAGTTGTTAAATATTGTGTAACTGTTGTGAGTAGTGTTTTAATTCTGTCTTGTAAAAACCCACTGCACACAGTGAAAATTGCCTTCATCTGCATTTGGAAATTTTCTCAGCTCTTTTAAGATCAGAGTTCTCTGACCCATAGTTCAGAAGTTACTGCCAAATTCAGATTAAAAAATAAAGAATATATTAGATGGATTATCTCAAAACATTAATGCTCCCAACAGTTTTACAAAAAAACTGTGAAATATGGTCTTTAGGGTTTTTTTGCCTGCATAGAAGTGGGGATTAAGGTTAGTAAAGAATGAGTCTGTGAAGCACATTTGATCCAAGATCTACTAGAGTCTATTAAGTTTTAGATAGTCTTCAGTAGGTGTGGGGTCAGCCCTTAAGAGTGAGATTCAACTGCTTAATTAATATAATACAAGAAAAAAGTTACTGTTGCACACATTTAACACTAAAGTTATAAATTACTGAAGCATACACTATTCACTATTCAATGACCACCATTATTTCAGCTTTGTTGGTGTTTCCTACATGTGATCATATAAACCCTTCTTTTACAGAACATTTATTTTGAGAATGTTGAACCTCTAGTTATGTTTTTCAGTCTTTATATGGCCTGTACAAAGATCAAAAATCACAATGAAACTTCACTTTTCAGATATAACATGCAGATGTTTATCTCCTTATAAGACTTGTGGAACAAACAAGCAGCAGTGTTACATATCAAAACATAAAAAATAGTGGATGCCTGAGGTTTTTGAAGCACCATACAACCAGGCCATCATTCCTTTGGGTATAAATTCAGTGGAAATGTAATAAAAAAAGCAGCAGAAAAGTCTGCATTGATGGCATGGAGCAAGCTGTTACAGCACAGGACATGTGCATGTTTGAGATAGTCATGGTGAGAGTCTTTTGTTGTAATAAAGTGAAGCAGGCATTTTTAGAGGATTCACCTGACCTATTTCAGTTACTCAAGTGACATGAATCATGTTCCTTTCTACAGAAAGTCTTGATAGGCTCTCCACTGATTACCTGAGATGCAGGTTATTGTAAAATTCCGAAGTGTTTATTATAGTAGACTACCTCTGCATTTGAAGCCTTAGCATACTGGTTGCTAAACTGTGGCTCTTGAGCTTTTTTTCCTTCATATTCAGGCATGGATCACCTTTAAAGTCAACATGATATGGATAGAAAGGGACCTCTATAACAAGTCTGATGCAAAGGCTTCTGTGTTATCTCTTTTCCTTACTCTAAAAGGAAATTCTCTAATGTCTTCACCTGTACTGTGACCAGTATGCATCTCAGTGTGCCCCACAGTTCTGGTACCCTCACTGTCCTCATTAGACAACACATATGCCTCCTTATATACCTGTATTCCTGCTCTGCAGAGAAAGAAGGAGGGAAAATTAAAGAAGCAAAGAAAGAAAACATCAAGGAAGGAAGGAAGAAGGAAAGAAAAGCTTCATGACCTGGTGGTGCATGCTCAGGTCTCAGCTTCATTGGCCTTACAATGTAAACACAATTTCTGGAAGTAGCTGAATGGTGAACTTTAGCTCACCATGGGCCTGGAAAGCCATAGCCATAGCTAAGAGAGAATGATCTTTTAGGTTAGGTGATACATGTCTGGTGACTGTTGACTGTATGAAGACTTTGAGACAGCTCAGAGGGTCAGAGAATCTGGCCACTCCTCCTCTTCTAATGCATTGAAAACAATGGACATTTTGTTTGGAAGCTAAAAGTGGAATTTGAGCCAATCTCAGCTTGTGAATGAAAATGTCTTCTACAGTATTTTATCCATTCTGCTTGCTGAAAGTACAAATTTACTTAGTACATAGAATCTTCTTGTGCATACTACAATTTTCTAAATATTCAAGTAATGACAGTTTCTCTCATGGTTCTTTTAAATGATTGTATCAGGATTTCTTTTAAGTCACCCTTTTTATGAATTGTTTTCTAAGGATTCAGCTTGAATGAATACATCTTTGCTGGAGTAACATCTTTTGGTGTTTACTGGCCTGGGAGGTTGGTAAACCTGGAGGCCAATGGAACATGAGGAACCCAGTCTAGACTGTCTGTGAGGCATCTTAATGATATTTCCTAAGTAACAAATCTTTGCTCTTGATCTGATGTGTTCAGGTTTTACTGTGAAACTTCACTTTCCCTTAGAGAAGTCAGGCTCTTTCTTAAGAAATTTTTCCCCAGGTCTAGTTGTTCTCAGGAAAATTTTGGTCACTCAAGACTTTGGTGGAAAAGACTGTCTATTTAAAAAACTCAGACAATTTTTTTTCAGCACATTTAGGCTAACTAAAATAATTTGTTTTAATAATGACATGAATTTTCTATATTTCGTATTCATCTGTAGCACTTAGACAAAATTGTATATATTTCCATGCTTTCAGTTTTCATGAAATCACTTATTTGGCCTAGCATAACTTTAAAACTTTCCAGCTTCCATGGATGGAGAGATCATTACAAATTCTTTTCCATTGATTTGGAAAACATTTTATTAATCCTAAAAAGAAAAGTTTTCATCTTACAATGGTAAAGCTTTCAGTTTTTTGCAACTCTGAAACCTCTCTCCTCTGTTTTTTTCTCCTCACCTTTCCAAAATTTCCCCAGCTGGCACAATTTACCATCCAAACCACCTATCCAGCTGCATAGTGATCCACTATCCTGCTTCATTCATTTATAGAGATATCTCACTTCTCCCTGTGAAACCCCAGATTCTACACAATTCCTGTTTCAGATCTTCTCCAGTTTGCAGAATCTAGTCCACTTTTGCTTGACAACAACATGCAATTCATTCTTTTTTCAGCAGAAATATGAGTGTTTTGTACGCACAATGACAGTGTTTGTAAATTCAGATTGGTGTCTCCTTTTTATTGAACTGTATTCTCTTTCCCTCTCAGAAGGTGATTTCACCGCATGCAATCCAGTGATAAAGCCCTCTGTAGCCAAGGGGAGTGGGCAGACTTAAAGACTCCAACTTCCTTTTCAGTAAATGTAGAGGTTTTGCCCATTTCTTATTACAGAATATCCTATGCTAGAACCCAATGAAAAGAAGCTTATTAAATTGAATGGGACTTTTTCCATAGACTTTTCCAGGTTTTGGATCTGTAGCCCCAGAAAACCATTTAATAAATTATAGAATAATTGATAGTCGATGACAAGAGTTTTAAATGAAGGCTTGCTACATTGCTGCCAGCACTGCCTTGAAGAGATAGAGCTATATAAATCTAGGAATAATTAAATTATCCATTTTTTCCAGAGACAAAAGCAATCCAGAATTGAAGCCGTGAAACCACATCTGATGCTAGACA
Organism: Ceryle rudis; assembly: GCA_033439905.1. Classification (NCBI taxonomy): domain Eukaryota; kingdom Metazoa; phylum Chordata; class Aves; order Coraciiformes; family Cerylidae; genus Ceryle; species Ceryle rudis. The sequence goes on along the minus strand of JAAGNO010000646.1, from coordinate 22,321 downwards.
AAGGGAATATTAATGTACGTATGTTTCCAAGTATAGGAATATTTTTTAAATTGTGTGTTCTTATTCTTGCCTTTCAGCCAGCTTTTTTCAAACCCAGCTTTTCCAAGTGAAGCACTGCACTACACAGGTGAGAAAAAGAAGTTGATGTAACTATGTTAGTGGTTGTTCATGCAACCAGACACCAAGACCTTGCCCATTTCATGTATCTTTTTGAAATTCAGTGATCTCAGAGGCAGAATGTTGTTGTTCAGTTGCCAATAATACTTTGTACATCAGCCTTTATCATTCTGAGTTACCATTTTTGTGATACCTGTTTTTCTGGAGTTCATTACTTTTTATTGGATTGCTACCTTTATCTTCTGAAAATATTTATTAATAAGAAAATATTTACGTATTTGTGACAGAGCACTGGAACAGGCTGCCAAAAGAGTTTGTGGAGTCTCCTCTAGAGACTTTTAAAACCCACCTGGATATGTTCCTGTGTAGCATGCCCTAGGTGATCCTTCTCTAGAAGGTGCTTGGACTCAATAATCTCCAGATGTCCTTTCCAACCTCTACCATTCTATGATTTTATGATACTCTGAAAGTTCAAATATTTGCCATTGCATATAGCAACATACTTGTACAATCAGAAAAAAAAGAAGTCTGACAGCATTGCAGAGTTGCATGAACTGTTTATAGTGATAAAACTTGTATGTAGGATCAGGGTACCCATTTTTATACACAGGAATTCAGGCAAAGCATATAATACAGATGTATGAAAATTTGAAAAATTTAAAAATGAAAGATTAAGGATACACTTTTGTATTACATTTGATGGGGCAGATCTGTTTTTCACACCTAGTTACCTGGATCTTGAAAATGTTGCTCATATTCCCCAAATCTACTCATAGAATCCGGGTTTCTTCCCAAGGGGAAAAAAAAAAAAAAAAGTTCTTGGGAAAGTCAATTACTAGACAGCAGTTTTAACTTGTAACAATGCACAGCCACGCATTGTAAATGTCATATTATAGACATAAGCAGGAATTTGTGCATTTTCTTACCATTTATGCCCTCATTTCTTGAGGACATCTGATAGGCACAATGACCTCACAGAGTTATGGTTCTTAGGTCTCACACAAAGAAAAGGGCATAGGCTTTGAAGCAACCACAAAGAAATGAGGCGGGAAAGGTCATAACTAAAGACATTACACAGACGCACAATAGAAGGAATGTAAAAACTACCACCTTATCATCATAAAGGTGTAAGCCAAGTACTATTAAACAGAGATATTCGTCATACTTTTGGGGCACCTGACAGACTTCAGTTTCCATGGACTGTTACTTAACAGACACTTAAGGCAGCAAACATCTGTCTTCTGAAGTCCCTGTAATAAGATATATGCATCAAACAATGTCAGCTTGAATTAAACTCATGTGACTGAAAATACTGGGTATCTAAATTACACCCTATTCAATTGCCTAACTTGTTTGCATGACATGAAAAATTTATTTTTATGCAAAATGCAGAATAAATGCCCTGACGCCCTTCAAAAAGAGATTAAGTGCATGCTTAACTGTAAATGCTTTTGTGGATTTTAGTCCTACCTGTAATATATATGACTGTAAATTATTTTATGTGCTTGATGATTATTATAGATTGCTGAAAGAGACCCATCTTTAAGAAAATTAAAAATAAATGAAAAGGTCATTTTCTTAGTTGGTGGCAGACATTCAAAATCTGCTTGTAAATGAGAGTATTTTTAAAACCAAATACAAAGTATCCCTTTAAGTATGTGTTTTCTTACCTTGGGGCTTAGACTGAAGTTTTTGTATATGATTTGTTGATACAAAGGTTAGATCTGGCTTCAAAAATGGCAAAGTATCTTTACGTAAAGTCCAAATACGTCAGTGTTCGTACACTACCCCTTTCTAAGGCCTTGCAGAACCCAAATCAAAATGTTTTTTTAAACCTGCTCCCTCACTTCAGAAAGCCAAAAAAAGAAATACAACAAAATTCAAACTGCAACACCTCAGTTGGATATTTTTCCATGATGCTTAGGTAAAAAAACCTGTTTCCAACATTTTTACAAGAAACCAGAAGTTTTAGCTTATCTTGGTACATGGTATATTTCCATGAAAAAGAGCAACCTCTGTAAATTTTGTTATATGTATGTGTTCTCTGTGTATGTATATGTAAAACTTTACACAGACTGTGTGAAACAATACTACAGGTACATTGTATGGAAGGTGTGTGAGTGATTTAATCATGACTAAATGGTTATCATGCTGTAGTTAAGGTACTTCCTGATCATTAGAAAAATTGTCTAGCTGATCAAAAATATCAGAATATAATACTAGAGGTTTAAAACAACAGACTCAGCTAAGCAATTAAAATTCTTCCTCTAAATTGATCAGTTTAAAGTATGCTTTCTAAGTCTCCTAGTTCTGTAATAAATGGTTGAATGAAAAAAATTCTAGGTTATGATTTATGTCTTCTGTAAAAACTGCGATCACAGGATCTGTGATACTGCACTGTGACCTCTTTTCACAAAGGACTTTTTTTTTGTTTTCAGGAAAAGAATTATATTTCTATTTATGCTATTCCCCCACCACCAAAAAAAAAAAAACAAACAAACAAACAAACAAAAAAAAACCCCACCCCCAAAAAAAGGAAAATTAGATAAAAAAAATTTGTAGTGAGGGATCAGTAAAAGCTATTTTACCTAACCAATTAAATCCAAGATATAAGAAAAGATAAAATTAAACATTCTCCTATAATCACCTACTCAAGAAAAGTATTTTAACAGTAGTAACCTCCATATCCCATCTCAGATTTGTACTAGAAGGGATCTCCATTCTTCAGCAGTCTGCTCCAATCCAGATCTGCAAGCATAGTGTGATGCACCTGAACACAAGGGATGCTGCATGGGACATATACTCTTTGTAATGCAGTTAGGAGTAAACTGTATTTTTTCCATAGCTTTTAATTTCAATAGCATTCTAGTTTTGTATATTTTCAGAAAAGAGATTTCTTTTTGGGGAGTGGTGGCGGTGGTTGGGTTTTTCTGAAGGATTGTACCGATGGATTTTCTGTATTGATTTTGGATGCTGACTCTGGTTTACTCTAATGAAAAAAGCATAGTCTAGATATAGATCTCACTCATAGTCTAGATATAGATCTCACTTTTAGAACTCAAATTGCTGAACACAGGTATATTTTGCTTTGGTTTAGACCTGGCTATGTCCATTTCTTTCACGGAGTGTAAAATGTATTTTTCTTTCACATATTTTCTATCTTCTTCCAGAGTTAATTTATGTAAATAACTTATATCCTCCCTTTTCTGGTTTTCCTGGCTACCTCTGTTCTGTTGCTGTTTTAATTCTGAGTGTAAACTCTTCAGTGCAGAGACTATTTGATTGCTGGGTGTTGGTAGAGTGCCTAATCAACAAAATCATGCTTAAACCCAGCCTCTCTGCACTCAATTCAGTAATAAATGGGATTAAGGTAGTAATCTTCAACCTCAGAATCTTTAAATTGCTAATAAATAGCTCCTAGATACAACATCATGAAAGTAGCCAGTCTTATCATCTTTTCTGGGCTTGTTTTATCTATGTCCCTAAATTCTGTGCTTATAAGTATGGGTTCTCTTGGTTCCTTGCAGTTGTTCAGATTGAACATCATCCTGCAAAAAGTCACTATCTCTTTGAAAAGGACAGATAAACTTCTAAAGTGGGTGCTGTCTAACCCTTTGATCTTAAACAGATGAGATATCTGTTTTTTTCCAATCTTGACTATTGATTGAAAGGCGTTCAATAGCTAGCACCATAAGCTGCTACTGCAGTGAGCTCTGGGAATGCTGGGAATGCTCACATCTTCTGGTGGGACAGCAAAGGCCAAAAGAGACAATGGGTCTATGCCCTGAGGCATATTCAATTCAAGAGCCTTGTCATACCCTATGGCTAGCTTCTCTGACTATAGAAAAGGATAAATATCTGTGAAAAACAGAATACTTTTACCCCTTTAAGCATCATGAAATTTGGCCTACAGTTTTCCAAAAACTGCTGATCTACCGGAGGAGGTTGTCCTCACATTGGATTTTAACTTGTATGTCTTTGAGACTGTGTGCCTTAAGTTTTAAAGTATGTGAAGTTTATTTTACTAAAAGGAATTCTTATAGTGTATAGTGAAAGCATTTGGCTTCTGACTTCTGGCTTTCATTCCACCAGTTCAATCATGAAGTGGTTAAGTGTTATTTATAGTTGTTAGACATTCTTTAAGGATGAATACATCTACTGAAAAAACAAACAGTCTTGGTGCTCATGGGTAATTTATAGCAATTTTAAAGTTAGGTGAAAACTGTGATCTCATACTACAGGCTAAAAACTTGTCCATTCATTACTGTATGGCAATGGAATTTGGTTGAGGGGTTGAAATAATCCTAGGAAGCTGAGATTCACAGCATCCAGGTACAACTGGGCAGGAAAAGGCTCAGTTACATATCCTAAGGAACTAAATACCTTTTCTTTCTCTCATTTTTTTTAATACTAGACACCAACTGTTGATCAGAAAGACCTTTGATTTTTTTTCATTGTGCTCTAGACATTCTTTAATTTAATTTAAAAAATTAACTCCACCAGTGCTGGAATATATAGGTTTACAGGAAGCAGAAGCTCATGGTTTCTTTTCAATGAGATGTTTTTATGCTTTAAATCATATACTGTAGGGTCAATAATTGTTTTTTATACCACAATTCATTAACTGTATTTTAAGTACACCTTTACATCACTTTAAGTGTACAAAGAAATCCAATCTTGGTCTGATGACATTAAAAGACAGACAACTGTCACCTCTGTTGTGAAGTTGTCTTACTACTGAGATACTTCCTTGCCTCAGTTTCAATGTCTGGCTTAGTGCACAGCTACTAGTTTTAATTAGACCTTTTCTCAATGGTTTAAAGAGCTTTTCAGTACATTTAGTAATTTCTTCAGATACTTGTACATTGCAAGTGATCTTCTTGTTTATAAAATAGTGAGTGAGCTTCTCACTTTCTCATTGTAAGGCATCTTCTCTAACCCTCAATTTCCTTTTGTGGGTTTTGGACATTTTTTTAGGGTCATGTTTTGGGGTTTTTTTGCTTTTACTTTTTTTTTTTTTTTTTAAAGTTAAAACTGTTATTCAATATATTTTTTATATATTGGCACAAGACAGCAGAATTTGTCTAACCACTGTCATATGCTGAGGTGAATTAATCCTTATTTTCTGTTTCTTCTCATGCTGCCAAGGATTGTCTTCACTCACTGTGCCTCTTTCCCTTGTGGCAGGAAACCACAACTCTTCCACACAGATGGGCAAGCAAGGAGTTCATCACTCCCATCGTGCTTTGTCCTTAAAACACATTTCCTTGAAGCCACAGCTCAGTCAATGGCCAAGATTGGCAGATTCCCCCATTGGCAGTTCCCTCATTGTTTTAGACAGGAGAGACCCATCCACTGCTAATGGCCCTTTGATTGCTTTTTCCACACTTTCTGGGTCATTTCCTACACTCCAGGATTCTATGACCAAATGGAGGATCTAATTCACATTGCCTTTTACAAGCTCAGTGTCCATAAAATGAAATGGAATTGTTAACTGGAAACATATGCATTCCTGAAACTGTAACCACCCTCAGTTTTGATTTGTCTGTCCCTCTCCCCTCCTCCATTTATGTCCTTTCTGAAGAAATTCCAAATTCTGTCTTATTTCTTCTCTTTAGCGTTTGGTGGATTTGTCAAATAAGACTGACAGTTTGTGGAAAGAGAGCTTGATTTCAAGCAAACAAATGAATAAACATTATGAAAAGTAATCTAGATAAAAGTATATATAGATACAATTTATTTTAAAAGAAGATATTCTGAAGTAAAAGGTACAGAACCAGAAAAGCACCTAAGTGTTGTGTTGATTTTGTTGTTGTCGGGTTTATTTATCTTTTT
>JAAGNO010000646.1:0-15997 GCA_033439905.1 Ceryle rudis | reverse complement strand
TAATATATAGTCATAGTGCAATACCTTTATTCATTAACCTTCTTTCCAAATTTAAACAATAATCCAAGAGGTTTCTTTATTAAATAAAGTCTGGGTTTTGGATTTTTTTATATCTTAAGCAGTGATTTGGCAGTACGTTGCTTATAAAGAAAAATTTTTAAAGAAAAAGTAATTAACATTTTAATTCTGTAGTGAGCTCTGTTTGCTTAACTGGAAATATAAACTTAATAAAGTTTGGCTTAGGGTCATTTTACAGTTTTGTATGTAGAGTATTTATCATAATGAGAACTTGTTCTGATTAGAGTCCCTAAGTACTATTTTACTGCAAATAATGCTTAGATAATTAAATAGTTCTTTCATGAATCAACCAGTATATTTATGTATTCCTACAAGTCTCATTATACAATCTTAACATACTTTTTCTTATTGTTTATTTGGTGATAAAATAAAAACAGAATAAGAAATATCAAAATAATAATAAAGCCCCCACAGTGGGTAAAAGTGTGATGAGAACACCTGCTATGACTGAGATCATAAATCACTGAAGGAAGAAAAAATGATTGCACGTTAAAAGCATGTGGAATGTTTATGTTGTATTTCCAATGTCATGGCTTAACAGCTTCAACCTGTAAGTTACAGCTGCATTATGTAAATCATAGAACATAATCAATTAAGAACATAATTAATAATCATTAAGAAGAGCATGGCCAGCAGGTTGAGGAGTTTTCTCCACCTCTACTTTGTCCCGGTGAGGCCACATCCAGAGTACTGTGTCCAGTTCCGGTCTCTGCAATTCAAGAGAGACAGGGAACTACTGGAGAGAGACAACCAAGGGAGGGATATGAAGATGATGAGGGGGCCAGAGCTTCTCTCTTTTGAGGAAAGGCTGAGAGACCTTCCATTAAAGGTATCTGTTTTGTTTTTCTTGTAGTATTGGGATCTACCTGAGGTAAATAAAATAACCTGGTTTACTACTTCTTTATTTATACTACACAGGCATGGATGTACTGTATGTTGTGTAGATATTATACTCTCAAAGGAGGACATCAGGATTCACTTTAGTAATTCAGAGTCCATTTATAATATCTCCAGGCTGTGCAGCAGATTGGTTCTACTAAATATAGTATATGAGGTGTCTGGGCTCACTGCTAGCCTGCATTAAGGTGCATCTCCAGTTTTTGGTATATTGATCCTGGATCTGATTATCAGTTTGGAAAAAGTGTCATTAACTACTTTCTGAAAGACACTCTCCCTTTCATGTAATCTGATGAAACTTAAATTCTGTTCATTTGTTAATTACTTTACTGAGAAAATTGAACATCACAACTGATACTAAAAGGTAATTGAAAATGCTTGTAGTCGGGAAGCTCATGTGGCCCTGACACGATTATGTGGTCGATGAGACAGCTCACTAAACTAAAAATAAATAAAGTGGCTAAATTCCTGTGCTTCTGTATGGTTATGAGACTCATGTTGTGCAAAACCCACACCTGCCAGTTGAAGAAGGTCCCTCACATACATGTGTAGAGCGTGAGGAGAGGTGTTCTAACCAGAGTTGAAGTGTTTGGTGTGTTGATTGCATGTCCAGTAAGATGCTGACAATGACCGCCTAGCTACAGTGGATGCATGGTCAGTATAGCTGACAAATAAATTCCTAAACACAATTCTCCAAATGGAGAGAGAAAAGAGGTTTCTTTGTTAAGACAGTGCTCCAGGAACACCCAAAAGACATGTTTAACTGCATACAATATAGTCAGACACTGCTGTCTTGGTTGAAAGAAGAAGGTAAGATGAAACACCTGCATGAAGGAAGCTGTGAGTTTCTTTGGATATCTGTTTGATTTTCACATCCATGTAACTTATATCTGTACTCAGCATCAATGCCTAGTCACTGAGGTCCAGGCAACTGCACTGGCTAAAGTCTAGCTCCATATAAAGATGACATGTAGACAAAACAAGAATATCCTTGGTCAGGGATGAGCTAAGCAAACAGTGACTTCAGTAGGGCAGCACCTCAGTCATGAGTGACATCTAAATTACCTGATAAAAGCAGCTTGTAGCACCTTGTCCTGTAAAAGCACCGTCAGGCTTGAGTAGGTGTGGGTTTCCTCAGCTAGAATAAACTCTGCAGGATAGCAATCAGTTATTCATAAAATGGCTAATAGTTTGAGAACATGCTAAATGATATGAAAGGTGCTGAGGAACTGACTCATGAAAAATCATGTGAGGAGAAAATCCATTAGAAATTTTTGCTTAAGTTAGTGATGGTTTTCTTGACTGATAACTGCAAATAAGAACATAGTGTAAGAATGCACATGCCAGAACAACTCAATGATCCATGTAAACTCGTATATTGCCTCTGGTAGTGTTGCATACCTAAATATTTACAGAAAGATGATATGGAGACATAATTATAATAACTACTCATATAAGACTGAATTCTGCCATTGTAGGTTACAGTGAACAGCAGCGTACCTCTGTGAGTAGTCTGTCTAATTCTAAATATGTAGTGCTGTGCAATGCAAGAGTGATAGTTTTGCAGGGGAGGGAAAGGAAATACCTTTATGACCTCATGTTATCCATTTATACTCTGAGTCATTAAAACGATTGCTTCTTATAAAAGTTATCTTTGCTAGTAGTAGAAAATGTGGGCAAATACTCCCTCTGACAATCAGTGTGCTTTGGATCAGATTCAAAACATACATATTATTCAAACTTAACTTTCCTTGACTCTTACTGAATTATTTTCCCCCAAAAGAAAACATCTGACTCTCCATAAAACTGTAGTCATTGGTGAAATTCCTGTCAAGTACTTCAGGTTTAGTGTGCTCCTCAGGTTAATTGTAAATTACACCGTAATTTGTTATGTAAAAATAAGATTCTGTACCAGTAGTTTTCAACCTGTGACCCACCAGTGAATAAGGAACAAGAGTCTATTGTCAGTAGATTAAATTTATTACACAGTGTCCCTTCCATCAATGGAAAAATTTAGGGGACCTACAAATCAAAAAAGATCCAAGAACACTCCACTGTGTCCAAATATGCAGCATCTAAACAAGCTGCCTTTCTGTTTATTTTAATTATAGCCTAACTTTATTGTTGATCATTTAAGTTATTTTCTGTAAAAGCTGAGGTACTCACTAAGAGAAAATAAAGAGAAATGGAAGAGAGTATGAAGAACAGATGAGTTTCATAAAGCTGTGCTTCACTTCATGCCCACATGTCTAGGTTTTCTGTCTATGGAAATGAAGTTACAGTACAGGGATGATTCATAACAGGGTCTTGCTCTGATGTGGCAGTAGGGATATGGCAGGACTGTATTCCCTGATCAAGGAAGCAGGAATTGCTCCCAGGTCCTGCAATTTAGATTTAGAAGAAAATATATCTTGCTATAACAGTTAAGACAGTAAACTCCACCAGTTCATCCAGTTTAATCCACTTTTGCTCAAATACTTTGGTGGCTAATCTGATTCAGACAGTGTGTCATTCTATTTCTCAATAATTTTATTTCAGTTAACCACATTTTGCTAGTCGGTATTTGTTTTTGCAACCATAGTGATGAAATATGTTTATTGGATACAGATAGAAGAATTCTAAGCAGGTGTCTAGCTTTGTCAAATTTCGGTAATTCAGAACATCTCCCGTCCATGTTACTAATAACAGAAATTTAAACAATATAACCCTTTGTTTCTCTGATATCAAATCATAAATCACTCAGTTTGGAATTGGCCAAGAAGATATGAGAATATTTATCTTCAGTTCAATATCTTAATATTTCTTCCAGTATTTTGCTATTAATCTTGTCTGACTTTTCAGAAGATTTTTGTCAGTTAGTAAGTAGACGTAGTTTTCCTCCTCTGCTGGCCATATCTTTATTGGATTTGGTGTCTTCTGGCACAGGATGGTGGCAGTGCAATCTGTTATGATACTGTTATGAGAATGATATCTGATACTTAGTGACACTGACAATTGATACTTAGGATATATTTGCTGGCTAATTTTTAAGCTGGTATTTTCCTTCAGTGCTGTTGAAAATATCCTTATAAACAAAGTATTCTTAGGGTCAGAGATGGTTACTTCCACTACAAAAACCAGTTACCCCTATCTTGTGTTACAGTGGAGGACAAAAAGGAACACCTTTTTGCCTTTTATTTTTAGTTTTGAAAACATGACCTTTGTCATTCTTTGATTACATACTTTTTACTTTCCTTTCCTTTCAAGTAATCATAGACTCGTGAAAATTCAATATTTTTTACATTTGTCTTGGCCATTTTAATGTTGCAAAATGTTGTATAAATACACAGTTAACTCTGATAAAGAACTGTAATACCTTTAAATCATGTTGCAGAGGAGAGAACATTTTGCTCCATTCCTGCACATATACATAATCCAACCACCCACAGAGCATTTAGACACACAGAGTATTCATAAACCCACAATAATGATCTTTCTGAATCCTTTCTTATTCCTACAGTGTACACTAGGGGTGTTTGGATCAAAAGGAAATGATTTAAGGAAAAAAAATTAAAAATCAGTACTTCATTGCATAATTTCCTTCTAATTTTTTTTTCCACACATAGTTTAATATGTTACTTGTTCTTCTGATTCTGATGGAGAATGAGCTGACTGTTTTACCTGTAAAACAGGTACCTGCTGGTGTTTTAGATTGTTTTCTTCCTGAAACATTAAATGTGTTTTATCAGTATTTAAGAATTTTAAACTTTTCAGAGGTATTTACAACATTCATGGCTCACCATATTACCTATTTAACCAAAGTGGTGTGTTTGTTGGTATTTCATAGACTCATCTTTATGCCAAGCTGAGTGATTTTGCTAGTAAATTCTGTCATGATTGCGATCACAGCTTTTAAATCTGTGTTAGCATATCAAATTATGTTTGTGCCTGTACTAGAGCTTGGAACACCTCCATTCTAAACTCTTTCAATTTCAAACCTGACTATTTATTTGTACTCTGTTTTTCATATGACTTAATCAGCTTTTAATGTATAACAGCATTCCACCCCATGGCTACAAATGTTTTGTACTGCCTCAAGTAGAAATGTCCATATAATCAAAATTCTAGATATTTAATATCTCTCTTGCCTTCAGCAGCCTTTCTCAATAGCATTCCTGCTGACAGAAATTTGGCCTAAGACCAGACGTAGATACTGAATTCTCAGAAGGAAATCTGTATTAAAAAGGAGGAAGCTGTGCAACAGAGATCACCTTACTGATATATTTATCTTATAATACTTCTTTTTTTCCCTTTGACTCTCTTACTTCATTGTAAACAGTTCAGAATAAAGACCATAACATCTCTTTGCAATTCTAAGGAAAACTCTGTGAAGCTATGAAGAAGTGTCCACTATTAAACTAACTCATAGCTAGTAGACTGCACTAAGTGAATACACTGGGATGTGGCAATGCAAAAGGGTATACATCTCTCTTGTAAAAGCAAACTATAAATTAGTATTAGAGACACACACATTTACTCTTTTTAGTACATATTATCAAGGTATTTCAAAGAATCACAGAATCATAGGGGTTGGAAGGGACCTCTGGAGATAATCTAGTCCAACCTCCCTAACAAAGCAGGTTGGCCTTGATCAGGTTGCACAGGAACATGTCCAAGAGGGTTTTGAAAGTGTCCAGAGAAGGAGACTCCACAAGCTCTCTGGTCAGCCTCTTCCATCACCCTCAAAGGAAAGAATTTTTTCCTCCTGTTCAGATGGACCTTGCTGTGTTCTGGTTTGTGCCCATTGCCCCTTGTCCTATTGCTGGGCACCACTGAAGAGTGCTTGCACCATCCTTTTCACACCCACCCTTTAGATATTTTTAAACATTGATAAGAACCCCTCTCAGTCTTCTCTTCCCCATGCTAAACAGCCCAGGTCTCAAGTCTTTCATTGTAAGAGCAACATTCCAGTCCCCTCATCATCTTCATAGCCCTCTGCTGGTCATCTCTCTCCAGTAGTTCCCTGCCTCTCTTGAACTGGGGAGCCAAGAACTGGAGACAGTACTCCAGATGTGGCCTCACTGGGGCAAAGTAGAGGTGGAGGAGAACTTCCATCTCTACTGTTTTATTTAACAAACTCATCAATTACAGTCATTTAGACCGTGTCTCTTTCCTGGACAAGGTGATGAGACATCAATTACAATGCTTCTTGAACTTAATATTCTTACAGTACAGCTTTTTTGAATAAATATTAGTTGTATGTTTGAACTGTTCATCCTTACAGTAAATGGAATTACATTACATGGAAGTACATGGATTAATACAGGAGTATTTTTTATCCTCTGAATAATATTTGAAAAATTTTCCTGCCTAACAGGATTCTAATTTGTTTGTAGCCATTGTATTTATTAACAAAACAAGATAAGAGGGGCTGGAATCTTACTGTTCAGAGGCAAAATATCTCCAAATGACAACATACAAGGAGCACATTTGAAAAAAAATACAGCTGTTTTAGAACCTGAGCATCTCAATATGAACATTGACTATAATAGCCTTCATCATTTATGCATATATATATGTATGAAAGTCATTTAGTTTCCTTTGGTTAACTCTATTGTGCATAAGGGAAATAAGCAAATAAAAAGTAATTGGCAGAAGAGATATATTAATGATTAATTACTTGATATGACTGACTACCTAACTAAATAAATGACACAGTGGAAATTGAAATGGAAATGAGTTGTAAATCTGCCAGATATGACAATGAGAAAAGTAAGATTGTCTAACCAATGTGAAAGTAGAAGGAACTCCTGAAATGTTTTGTTAAGTATTAACGTATTGGTAACATTTTTGAATTTCTAACTGCCATCTTATCATCAGCATACATATAACTGTTTTATCACAGCACCAAATGAGCATTTCAAAAAGCCATGACTACTTTTTAATCAGGCTGGGAGAAGTCAGAGGTAGTTTCTAGCTTATGTCTAAATATTTTTACAATGATATCCACTATCCACAGCTGGCACTTGTGTTTTTGGTCCTTCATCTTAGTCCCTTCAGCTCTGTTTTAAGCTGGTTTATTTATGTTTTTCTAAGGAGATATTGAAATGGAGGTAGACTTGGCTGATTATAATTGCAGTTTGGTTTCAATTTTTGGCAGCTAAATCTGAATACTTTTGGAAATCTTGAAAAAAATATGTACAAGGGAGGCTACTAAAATCATTAGTCAGTTGGGAAACATCCCCTTTTCACAACCACATAGAATGGAATAATGAATAACATGGGCACAACTATCAGTGATGCAAATTGTTCTCACTGCATCAAAGCTGATGATGAAACAATAATTTAAATTTATGAACTGAACTGTTGTTCCTCTCAGTCTCCCATAAGTAGACATATTAAAAGTCTTGCTAGAGGACATTTAATTTTAAGTAGGAATGACATATGTCCACAGAATTGAGTGTAGCATATTGAATGAACTACATTTGTTATTAAAATTTCCTTGGAAAGATAAAATGCCAGTAAAATGACTGGAAGAATGTGATTTTTCTTTCTCCCCAGAAATATTATGAAATACTTATAGTGTAACAGTCCACTTGGTAGATCCCTAAAGGATAATTTCTTTTTTCTCTATATATATAGTTCATTCCATTCCAAGTATTACATGCTTCTTTTATTTATTTTCCTTTTATACCATAAAACTTGACTGTCACTAGTTATATTTTGTTAGGATACAAAATAGCCCATTCAGCAATTGTTTTGCATTCACACCTTGCATTTCAAAAGAGGAAAAAAAGTTACAGAAGAAAGTGCAGCTGAGGACAGGCAATGTAATCTTTCTTATTTTTATTGTATTTGACTCTATGGAAACTAACTGGCACTATTAATGAAGTAAACTGCACTTCATCCTAAGTAAAGATGGCAGAATTTGAATACTTTTAAGAGAGAGAGAAATGAAACTGGATAGATTTTACTTATGAACACAGTACTCTGAAGGTAGAGGCTAAAGAAGATTTTCCTCTAGTTTTGTAAAATATTTAGCCTGGAAAATACAACATACCCATAATGTCCTAACTCAGGGAAAAGTGTCTCCGGACTCACCTCCCTGAATCATAAAGAAGATTGTCATTATACATAAGAAGGTATCATCTTAAACATCAAAACTGAAGAGATCAGTATGGTCCCTCTGTCCTTTATGTCTAAAATGCATATCTATCCTTTACCTAAAGGAAAGTCTTATATACCTTTTTCATTTTCTACTAAGCAGTTACCAAGAAATTCTTTATTTATTGCTTTGATAAAAAGGACTAATAAACTTTATAAACAGGTTCCTACTGACTGTTTTCTGATTCCAGAAACCACTGGCCTTTATTGGTGAAAATAAAAAGTATACAAATTATATAAGCTGATGAGGGGGATACTAGACACTGACTCTTGTCATCTGCAATTGTATTACTCCCAGAACCCCCAGAGAGTTACTGGAGACAGGCTGATTTTGTGCTAAGGTGACAGACACAAGTCCTCCTGGTATTCAAAGTAGAGGTCCATAAATGTGGACATCTCATATAACAATCCTGTCTTACTTTCAAATAGCATGTAACTCTCATATAACAATCCTGGTTTTGCTAGTGACTGATGAAATGAACACAGACATGTCATTTGATCTTTTAAACATAGTTTGTATTGACACAAAATAAGGTAAATGTGTGTGTGTGGATACAGATATAGACATATGGATGAAGTTGAAAGGTTTAGCCTCTTGGGTTTTTTTGCTTTTTGGGGGAAGACAGTAACACCTAGAAGAGGCTAATTTGTGGTGCCGGGAATGAGCCTTTAGTCCAACACCTTTGAGGGACTCATGGCATACATGTGATGTGGGCAGTCAATGAGGTGCACGCAAATGGACGGCCTGTGATGATGAGATGTAAGATATAAAAGGCGTGGACCTTGTGTCACACTTGCTGATGTCCACTGCCAGCCCACTGGGTTAGCGCACTTTTCTGGGGCAATTGTCCACAGCAAATGAGATCAAAAATGCACTTGTTCCTGTTCTGAAACTGGCTTCTGAAAACATTAGTTCCTGCCATCAGCACAGTCATCTATTACATGAAAGCCACTTAATCTACCTAGTTCTACCTGTCTGTATTTCTTTACACAACCACCACTGTGTGAGTGACATAGAATTCATTAAGTAATAGTGCTTATATTCTGTACATGTACATTTAGGTAGAATTTATATGCCTGCAAGTTTTTCAATGCTACATGTGCATAAGGATCCTTATAGTTAATATTAATTAAATCTGTTCTGAAATTCTGAAAGATGTTACACAAACTTCTAGCATACCATGCATCATTCTCTCTCAGCATCTAATACACCCTCTTTGCTTCACCTTTGAGCAAAGAATGCTATTAAACTCCATTCTTGATATGATAGCAATCTATTTTTTTTTTGATCCTGGGCAGAGACAGCTGTTTTTTATTATAGAGAGAGAAACAGCTATTCAAATGGTTATTCTGTCATTGATTTGTAGCTTTGGTTTAGAGGTACTTCGTTCACTTGCTCCTAACTAATCCATTAGAATCATCAATGATTCCTTTATTAATACATCTTGTACCTGTGATTTACGGCCAGCATTAGTGCTGTCACAGTCATGGAGGTAAAGGATTATATGTGTCTTCTGTGGACACTTAGGTTACTCATCCATTTTACCAACAGCTTTTGTCTTACTCTCAGCTGGACTGCAATCATGAGAGCATGATGTAATAGATGACTCCACACACATTGCTGCTACTTCTAGTCCTTTCTCATTTGCCTAATTTGGTATCTTCTAGTTGAGCAAAACTTTAAGAACTCCAGCGTGCTTTGTTTAAGCAAATTTTGTAATGTTGTATTGATAAAAAAAATGCAACTTGAAAATATATTCTCATAAGAATTTTGGATTTAGTTATGTTTTGTGGTAGATGAATGCAACAACAGTAGGATAGTCAGACTCTCAGGAGTGGATAAATACTGTAGATAAGTTTGCTGAAGAAAGATGAATTTGTTGTCTTTAGGCATAAGCATCATGTACTGTTTAGAAGCAGTATGTACTCCTGATTACCAATAATGTATAGATTTTGTACTTTTTTTTCATTCTTTTTTTTTTCATTTTTTTTTCTTTTTTTTTTTTTTTAATTCTTGTTCTGTGGGAGGAAAGAACGAAAAGATTTTGTCTTCTACTTCCACATTGAGTCCCTTACTGGTGGTAGGATTGAGATCCTTACACCTACAACTGCAGGTAGAGAAGTTTCTATTTATAACACCCATAATATATCTATATATAAAAAATAATTATAAGTTGGTTTTATACATTATTATTCTAAAAAAAAACAATGAAAACTTGTATTATTAATTAATGATCTGTTAAGGAGATTCTTTACATGCCAAGACGTTAAAAAATAGCTATCACCAATGAGTGGATGGAGGAAATGTAGTGTGTCTGAATGTGTCGGAGCAAAGCTGTTTTAAACAGGTTGGGTTTTCACAATCCCCTGCAGTGTTTTATCATCAGAATGTGGAGTGACTGTGACCAATTAAGAGAAGAAAGCAGCATCCATGCAATATGTCAAGAAGGTAGGAGGTCTCAAGGATCATTATAAGTAATGTAAACATCAATATACATTTTCACAGATATTTTTGTTTCTCATATTTTATATAATTATGTCAGCCTTAACAGTGTAACTCATTTTGTAGCAAACCAACAGAATTAGTTTCAACAAAGTCTCCAAAATTCAACATTAAATACTCTATTAGAGCACATAGTAAAGCAAAAATTGAGGACATGCTCAAATTAGAGGTTAAATTTAAGAGTTAATATATTCTTATAGAAACAGATCTTCAGTGTGTGGAAGGCCTTGCATTTTAAATGTCATTTTTGTTTTATCCATTGTGATTGAAGGCTTATGTTAGAGTGGAAAAATAGTATATGCAAATTTTGAAAACGATAAGTAAAATAACAGCTTCCATCTCAGATTAGATTTCATAAAGTCCCACTCTTGTGTTTGATGTGTTTCCCACTGACATCACTTGGCCTGTGTGGAGGTAAATGAGGTGGTGCACGACGAGCTTAACTGGGAAACTAGACTGTGTTCATCCATACCTTAGGAATGTTCATATTTTAAAAAAATGAAGTGGGATTTTTTCAGTGTTGAACAACTGTTTACATCAGAATAATCTTTGGGGGTTCTTTGGCAAAGGGTTATTTTAGTTTTCAATGATATATTAAAAATCATTACAAGTGAGACAGGTAAGTTTGGTAACTGGATGATGATGGAATTGTAGTCTCCTTTCTTTTGCAGTAGGAAATATAAGGTGAATGGTAACTACTGAACTGAGAGAGGTTGTTAATGTGAATAAAAGCATAACTTTTACAAGGCTCAGAAATCTTTGCAGAAACTATGCTAATGTTCTTTATACTCACATATAATTATCATCATTGGGAGGTGATTGTTTTACTGAAAACTGTGTTAGAAGCATCTACAATACGTTGCCATAGCACCTTGACAACTTAAAATAAATTTCTGATCACAAAGAGCAAAAGCAGCAGGAGAAACTTAAGTCATAGCTTTTCTGCAATTTCCAGACTTATCAGGCAGCTGAAATACTTCTGTGTGCAGTGATCATTTTGGAGATTTTTCTGTACTCATCATTCAAACTTAAGAGGAAAGAGGAAAGCATTTAGTGTTTTAAAATCTTGTTCATTACAATAGCTGATGTGCATACATAATGCCATGGTAATTATGTTCTGCTGCATTTTAATGGATTGAAAGTTAGGAAACATAAGGTCTGTCAAATAGTTCAGTGTTTGAAGAAAGATCTTTATCTCCAGAGCAAAAATGTATTTTTTATTTTTCCTGTGAAAAAAATACACTATAAAAAGCCATATATAGGTTGCTCATAAACACCAGACACATTTGGATTCCACAGCAGTAAACTTGTTCAGACCTGGAAATGGCAGTAAAACATGGATTAGCAGCCCCAGAAGTGTGTATTATGTTAATTCATATCAAATGTTGAAGGGGAAAAGGTTATGTATTGTATTTGCTGTTACATGGCTTTCCTGTGAAATCCATTAAAACTGGTCTGAAATGACAAACAAAACCATACAAAACCCTCCCTCCCCTTACCCCCTAAAATCTTAAGTGATGAAAAACACAAACACTCTATCAAAATATTTAAGAAACAGGGTGGGGAAAAGCCTATAACATGCAAAGATCTATTCAAAGTAGATGTTTTGACCAAACATGGGAACCCTTAGGGCAGAAAGATAGGTCACAAAGTCTTCCTCAGGCACGTAGTTTGCTCTGCAAGGCAAGATTTATGATTTTGTTGTCTGCTCCTCTAACAAGATAATTCCTGTCAACATATCAAGTTTGTGGATGAAGCAAGATCAAAGCTCAAATACTCTGCTTTGTGCTAGATGAGAGCTCATCCTAGAGACATGGCTTCTCTGCAAGAGGTATGCACATATATGCTGCTTCAGTCAAACCAGTATCAGAACAAACCATGGCCACAGTGGCAACAGCAGTGCCCTTTATTTTGCATAAACACATATACAAGCATTTAATAACATTAAGTTCATAATGCGCTATATAGCAACAAGAACTCCTTCTGATTCAGTTTCAGGGAGGTTTCGGGGAGGTTACTGACAAGACAGAGGAGGTGTCTTGAGCACCTCTGCCCTCCAGTAACTGCCTAGTTCACTCCTCTTGAAGCTGTTAGTCCATATAACTTCCACTGTCACTATTTAAATAAATCTCTGCCCTCTACACTCCTTTGCTGAAGATTGATTTCCCCCAGTGTAAAGGTTGTAATCAAAAATCCAAAATAGTTCATTTGCACCACGGATGAGGATGAATTGGTGCTGCAATATCCAACTGTGAACTGTAACATTCAAAAATGGAAATTTGGTCTCTTCATTCTTACATTGGGGGCTGTTGCCACTGGTTAGAGAGACAATAAAAGGGTGGTGGTGGGAGGCTGGACCCACACTTGATTTGAACAGGCTGGATTAGATCTGGTGGGCAGTTGAGAAACCAGCATGAACCGAGAGAAAGCTTGTTCCTGCCAGGCTGCATACACAGGTGCAGGACAGTGTCCTCTCTCAGGCAGGCAAGGGCTTTTCGCATCTCTGCCTGGATCTTGACAGGTCTTCCAAGTCTTGAGGAGGCAGTCATACCTTATAATATCAACAACTATTTCTTAGGAGACTGTAAGTCAGACCAATATTTTCAAGCCTTTCTCATATGCAAAAATTTACAATGCAAAGCCTTTCTTCTTATTAGAAGATTTTAAAGGTAAAAGCCAATGAATTCCAGATCTCTATACACACATATATACGCATGCATGTGTTTATGTACACATATTATTCATCTTCTGAAGTCTTTTTGCATACCATCCATACTGTGTGACTATCAGGCAGCAATGAAAGTATATTCTGTTTAGAATGGGTTCATTTTTCTGTCTTCACACATGAAATATTTATGTTCTGCTTAGAATGTGAGACCTTGGTCACCTTTGTGTCTGAGAAGAAGGTGAGAAGAGGCTTGCTGCAGAGATTCAAATTTTTTGGACAACATGCTGTCTGGTTATAGCTTTAGCAGTTATGGAAGAACCAGTATCACTAGACAAGTGCAAGAACAATTGCCTATTTAGTGGTTCTTGTTTTGCCCCATGTTTATATGATTTTCAAATTCTGGAAAAGAAAGTGTGTTAAACTACTGTGACCCAAACATGTTCATACAGGTATTTTAAGATCACATGCCTGCCTTTTTTCTCCTCTCCTTCATACTCCTCTCCATTCCCATGTCCTTTTCTTTGAAATTCTACTTAAATCTGATAATCATATTTGGTCATTAGTTTCAAATAAGATTACTAAAAAAGTTTCAAAGGAAAAAAGTATTCCAAGTAACTTTAATTTTCACTTTATCTGTTATATTTTGGGTTAGAAGATGAATTAAAACTGTCCTGCAAAGGCCAAGCAGCATTCTCATGTTCTATTATATATCTTTGAACAATTTAGATTGTTTTAGTGCACTCCAAAGCCTTCCTGACATGGTATATGATACTAATTAAATACCTGAAGTGATGCTTGATAGCAATAATTTCACTACTGATTATAACAAAATAACTAACTCTGCAGTAGACTTGAAAATAAATCTAAGTAGATCAAGAAAGAAAAAGCACATACACTTTCCTGAACATTCTTAGTTAATCCATATTTATTTATGCCTTTTACTTACAGTGTGACCTGTCTCTTAATATCAAATTATCACTCCACACTTGAGAGAGCAATTATCTACCTACTAGTGACTTCATATAAATCTGTCATCAGCTTTTCCCAATCAATTGAGCAGAAATATTTTTGCATAGGGTTTTCAACAAGAGAATAAAGGCTGGATGCAAAGAGAGACTTAACTGTGTTTGGCATTGCAGGAATGAACCTCTAACTGCTTAGCACTGATACCAAATTCAGAAAATGTGTTTATTTCCCAGGCTTTTTACCCTTTCAGAGGGGCACTAGATGCCTCAGAAGGGAATTAAATGACTCACAAATGGAAAGAAAAAATGTGCAGAAATTACCCCTGGGAAGTCCTGAGTCCAGCAGAAACAGTCTACCTTTCTCCAGAAATTAGCTACTATACCTCATGTAGCAAGGAGTACAGAGCTGTACTTGTAGGGTAGAATTATAGAACTCAGCTTTTAAAAATGAGATTGTTTTTTGCTTTGAAGCCATCAGTAGAAAAAAAGGTATCTCTGCTTATTGCCATTGTTGGTCATTTTTACACATCAGCCAAACAATTGGAGAATATTAGGTGGCAAAAGTAATTTAAATGTTTCACTGCTTAGCTGAAAACAATACCTGTAATTGTGTTCTGGGAAGAACCTAGGTTGAAGGTGTTAAAGTGCCTGTGAGAATTCTTAATAATCTCAAGAAGGGGAAAGACAGACAGGGAAAATTAGATTAAACTAAGATAGGAATTTATATAAAACAATGGGGAAAACTCCAAGAAAATTTTAAGTTAAATCCTTGGTTTCCCTAGGTGATGGAGCAATTCCGAAAAATGTGATTTTCCCCAATAATTACAACATTCTAATTTACATAGTGAATTTTAAATATAATTTGATGTATTAGAATATTATTATAATTATCATATTGTTTTTTTTTTTTTTTTTTTTTTTTTTTTTTTTTTTTTTTGGTCTCAGTAGATATAAGTATGGGCCAAAACCAGGGAAACTGAGCTAGGAAGTGATGCTCAATCCAGGCAGGTGGGTTGCTGTCATTAGTTGTGGTTAAGTTTCTCAAAACAGTCTTCTGATGTATGTGGCTGATTATTCAACTTTTTATAGAGTGGTAAATCAGGTGTCTCCTTAACCATATGCGTAATGAGACTCATCTTAATGAACCTGTGACACAGGTTAGAATGTGACCTAGGGAATCTGGTTTCTATTTTCCTCTGCTTCAATAAACATTTAATTGGCAGACATTTTAATGAAGTCATAACTTTAATCTCTTTAATCCATCCCTTAGAAGAAGGAAGGATTAATTTAGCAAGGTAAACTGGCAGAGTTCTTAGGAAGTGTTATTGAAAGCTGAAGCTGGCTACATGTTAAACAGAAGGAAAAGCTGACTGAATGACTGCATGTCTTCCAAAATAGCATAAAACCTTTACTTTGAGACTTAGGCTGTTTTGTTGTAAGTAACAAAATACAGAAACAATGAACTTCAACTGAATGTAATAGTGCAGAATGACATAATTTTAAAGTCACAAACAGGTGTTTTATTAGTTTGTTTTTTTTTTTTTTTCCTTAGATGTAAAAAATGTAGCTTGCTTTTTTTAAAAAGAATATATTTTGGAATACGTTGGTGCAAAAATATCAAATTGAACTTCAGTAACAGTGACAGGAAAAAGAAGTGTTGTAATAGATTTAAGGGTGTTGTCAAGTCATGTAGAAAGAGAATTAGAGATGCAAAAGCTCAGTTAGAACTTAAGCTGGCCAATT
>JAAGNO010000645.1:0-10698 GCA_033439905.1 Ceryle rudis | reverse complement strand
GAAAGGAAAGGAAAGGAAAGGAAAGGAAAGGAAAGGAAAGGAAAGGAAAGGAAAGGAAAGGAAAGGAAAGGGAGGAAATCCATTAGGTCCATGACAATGTGCTTATCTCCTCTAACTGGCCTAACTGCCCTTTTAATGCCTCTTAATCCATCAGTACCTTCAACTCTTTTGCAGACTTTTAACGGCTGTTTTTTTTTTTTTTTTGTCCCGTAGCTGTTGGATCATTGAAATCCAGTGTAGTTCCTTCAATATTATTGTTGGTTTTTTTTTCTAAATGCACTTAATTGCTATCTTCAGTTGGATCAGATTTGTTACTTTTGCTAAACATTTTTTGGATTGAAATACCTCATTGAAATTTGCCATTTGGTCTCACTAGTTTATTCCTTGCCTGCTGACAAGAATACAACGTATTTTGATATATAGGTTTTTGTTTTGTTTCATTTTTAATAAGATACATTTTCCTTTTTTTTTTTTGTTGGACACTTTAATTTGAGATGCACTTTCAAAAGCAAATATAACAATGTTCTGAATTTAAATCTCAGCCAGAGGAAAGTGAAATGAAATCATTATACTTACAGTTAATATATTGATTTTGTTTAATTATCATAAGCAACAAAGATGCTTTATTGCCAGACAACAGTATATGATTTTGTGTTTGGTATGCCTTAAAGATTTTTTTTCTATCAATTTAGAAGTTCAGTATCCTGAGAAATGAACTAAGTAACAGCTAAGTTTTAATGCAGTTATGGAAATGTGCCGCAATAGCAGCATTGTTTTAAATCCTCATTGTACCCTATAACTTACTAGCTTGTTAAAGGAATTCTATCAACAGCAAACATTAATGAAACCTAAATTCAAACTAAATTTCACTACCTTTTGCTGTAGTTAGTGATTAACATGAGAAACTGACTTAAACTAACATTTCAAGACTCATTAAAAATAATTTTCCTTAGCAGCATTAGCCTTCATATCTGTTTATAAAAGATTTTACATTGCACACTGACACCTAGAAGTCATGGTAGCATCTTCTTGCAAGATGACAGTGATTTTAATGTATTCAATCAGACTGTTGTATTCTTCTGATAATGCTTCTTCCTTGATATGAAGTTTTTTTCCTTTGTTCCAAGTTTCTCTATTCATTATGCAGTGACTTATATTTGAAGTCTTGTTTTTTTGTGGTTTGGATGACCCTTTCAGCAGTCCTGAATTACATAATTTTCAAGGAGTGAACTCTCTTTTCCCTAAGTTTTTTTGAATATGAGCATCGTACATTATAGGGGGTGACTGAATCCAGCTGTTACTGCTTGTCAGTTCTCGACTTAGTTCCTCAGAGAACTCTTTCAGCTCTTTCTTCAATTCAGGCATACATGGATATGTAACAGAAGTTATAAATGCTTGTCAAAGTTATCATCTTTTCGTGTTCTAGTACAGACAGTCTTCCAAACCCATGAGATTTCTATCTTTGATTTTTATTTTCTGTTGTTCAGTCCATATTTCAAGCTGCTGTTAGGTTTTAGAAATGCACAAGAGTATTTGAAGAGCTTTTTCAGAAAAAAAAGGTATCCTGATTTCCTGATGTTGTTTGTTTCTGGCGGTTTGTTTTGTTTCTGGTGGTTTGGGGTTTGTTTGTTTGTTTGATTGGTTGTTTTGTGGGTTTGTGTGTGTATGTGTGGTTTTGTTTTGTTTTAATTTGTTTAGATATTGTGTCTTTTTACAGGAGTTTTTAGCCCAGAACTTGTCTTTCAGGTCATTTTTCACTGTACAAGTCCAGTCCTTGTCAGGCTTCTTGTATCAAATGTTTTCTGTCACCTGGTAACTCTGAAATTCCCCCTTCCAGGGAAGTTGATGTGACCAGCCAGGAGATCAAAGCGTAGCATTATGTTCTTCAGATCAGGGAAAATATTAGGAAAAAATACATCTTTTTCTTCTCTTACTTGTTATAGCACAATAGTTTAAAAATATTTGAACATGATTTGCTTTTGCGTATTGTTTTCCTCACGTGTGGAATTTGATTTTACATTAAAAATAGTCCTTTATTCTTCCATTTACCATCTTCCCCCATACATGATTATGGTATCAGTTATCTTTGTTATACCTCTTATTATTACCTATGTATAGTGGAATCTAGAGATGTGACAAGATTAAAAATCACCTGGTCCTGACTTTCAATAGGATATGATAGGAAGCAGATGTCATTTAAGAAAAGCCTGCATTCTAAACATGTAAGATATAACATGACACAGGAAGAAGAAAGCAGAAAAGCTGCGAAGTGAGTGGTATAGTGGGAATTAAACCTAGATCTCCGCCTTTCACTCGTGTCTTTCAACTGTGGTTGCCAACAGTATGATAAAGCAATAACAAATGTGTAACTTACCTTTGGAACAAGTAAGGAAGCGGGTGTTATCCAAAGATGTACCTGCTAACCTTAAGATATTTGTGAAAATATTTTGGAAATTCCAGATGAAGAACTGAAAATGTCTGTCACTGATGTAAATCTTAGAAGGAGGTAACCACATCTTAATATCAGACCTAGAAGAATATACTTCAAACCACAGTATGAGTTTGTGATAAAATAAAACAGATATTAAGTGTTTATAGTAATTGTTTTTTAAATGCAAAGCATAAGAATGGAAAAAATCCAACCAAGCAAACAAACAAACAAACAAATCCAACCACTCTGTAATAACTTGCAAACATGAAATCCTTCCTTTCTAGAAATTCATAACAATTTTAGCCAAGCCACTAGTTTTCATGAAAGCAGCAGCTGGCTGAGCTGCTCGTATGTGAAATTCCATACCAGGAGTTAACTGAGTCGGTTTTACTGGTGACTACTGAAATGCATGAGAAATAGAAACAGTCATATCATCAAAGGAAATTCTGCATGGGAGTGTGAAAGCTAATAGGTAAACCCAAGACATGTTCAGCTATTTTAAAACTTTCTTGTTATACACCGAAGAGAATAAAGGAGATTGACACTACAGGCCCCATGGTTGTTTCCAGTCACTGGCTGACAAACTCAGTTGTTTGGAACTTGGGAAAGAGGCAGTATGGTAAAGACTCAGCTTAGTCACACATCTTCATTTAGACAGATTGACAATCAATAAAGCAAATTTTATGGCAAATAAGCTTAAGTCAGATACAATCTCCTTGTTTTTAGCCCAATTGGTATCTCCTAATTCCAGTCTTGTTTAAAGTCTCTGATTATGCTGAGGTTAACTGTTATTTCAAAGGTCAAGAGAGAGAGCTTTACAGTGTTTTCTCCTCTTGACATGAGTACTAATGCTAGCTTTATTAAAATCCACTGCCATAATTTGAAAGGGATTAATTTTAAACACCTCCATGAGTAAATCATATCTTCCTGGGAATTTACAATCTGAAATGATCTTGGTTAACCGAAAGGCCCAATATTTCCCTACTTTCTTGAGGCAGGAAGTCCTTGTAAAATCTAAGGAAATTTACAGAAAAAAAAAAAAAGCTCTAAAAAGTGACAAATTTTCCTTCTAAACAGAATTACTTGATTTACAAAATACTTAAATTATAAACAATATGAAAACCAGAGCTATAAATCCAATGTTTTTATTAGGAACAACACTTGCATTAATAAAAACTTACCATAGAATTTTAAATAGGCAATATTTTTTAAAACTTTAGACCTTCCCTTTGAATCATTTCACTTGGAGTGTTGCATGTAAGACATCAATCTTAATATATAAAAGTTAAGTAATATTTTTTTCCATTTAAGAATCTTCCTCATTTTTCTGGAGTACAGTAAAAACCAGTTTTGGGATTACTTTAGGTAATCCCATTCCTTTTGAACTTAATAATAGTAAAACTCTAGTTATCATCAAAGAGAATTAAGTAGTTCATCATCACTGAGTCTGGATCATTCATTGTAAGTTCTTCAATCAAGAATGCTATCAGGAAGGAAACCTACTATCTAGCATTCTGAGATACATTCCCACCACACTTTCTATGATACTACGAATCCTTCACTACAGCCATGGACAACATAGGTAACATAGTCTTTGCAGGTGGGAGAAAATAGATGTAAATCATCCCTATTCCATTCTGTCTTGGAAGGACTGACAATAATGCATCAGCATTCATGGGATAAAGCTAAAGTACTGAAGATGTTAGGGTGGAATGTGGGCAAGAGAAGCAATGAGGCTTCGTGCTGGTTAATGTCAAAAGAGATACTGAGGAATCATGAGGCAGGAGATGGGAATGTGGCTCTGCAATGATGAAGACAAATCATGGTAGATATAGGAACATGTTGGGGAAAGGAAGCTCTGAAAAACACAGGGAAAGTATAGATTAGGACTGTGTGTGTGAAAAGTAGGAAAATACAGGGAAAACTGATATAAGATGTGGGAAAGACAAGTAAAGAATATAAAAAAGGAGGAGGCTATTGCATGTTTGTTCATGAAAAATATGTTTTATACATACAGTCTTAGTGTATATGGGATTGAATTTGAGGTGGGAATTAACAGAGACTTTAAGTAGTCCTCCGTCATAAATATTCTTTATGTTTTTACTTTAAAATTAAGTCCATTGTTAAACCTGCGTTATCTGATACATCAATGTCTAACAGTATAAGAAAAATTGTAGTAGAAATTGATTGGAAATTTTAGATTTTTCTCTTGATTTTCTAAGCATCTGAGTCTTGTTGAAAGAAGACATTATTTACTATTTCCTTCCCAGTTTTAGAAGGCTCCATAAATTATGATATCAGGTTTTGACTGTGGGTGCCTCAGATCCATGAAACTAACCTTAGGTAGGATGCCTTTCAAAAAAATCAGTTTAGGCATTCTTTGTTTATAGCTAGTCATATTAATTTATATCCTAAAATCAAAGGCGAAGCCAGGTGAGAAGAAACAATGTAGTCAAAACCTTAATTGTGACCTATCTCATGCTTGTCTCCTAAATGGCTAATACATCACAAACTGAATGCAATCAAGTGTTTCAGTCTCAATTTTTTTGATGCCACTGAAGTTATAATTACCTTTGAGTGATGCTATGAACAAGATTAATTTATGCTCTGTTTTTCCTCGTCTGAAGGAGATAGGAGTTCTTTGGGAAGGTCTAGTGTCTGTCACTCAAGGTAGGTGGACATCATCCTGTAGTTAAGACTTGCAAAAAACTTCATATTTTTTTACTTGCAAATAATTATGTTGTGAAGGTGTCACACATCATCAATTTTATTTCCTTTTAAAGGAAAGACTCATTAAATTACTAGTGATATATTACACAAATATAATAGCACCCAAGAAGGGCTTATGCTGAGAGGCGCCATACAATCACATAATAAGTGGCAATAGAGTATTTATAAACTATTAAGGTGTTTATTTACAGGATTAATGTGGTGATTATGGTTCAGAAAATATCAATATCTAAGGAACAGGTCAATAATTAAAAGTATGTAAGTAGAATTATGAAAAACACTCCCAGCAGGACCCACAAAAGCATTACAGATTTTTTTAAGGTCATAAGTGCAGACAAGCAAATCCCAAAAGTTACACATTTTCTTTGGGCAATCTGGTGAATGAATGTAAAGGACCACTTACATTTTATAACAATGCAGGGATATTGGAGCTGTCTAGAGCTGTGAATCTCACTTTGCATTCCCGTTCTCATTCTTTAAAATATCTTTCTATATTCTGGACATTTACTGGGAAACATCATAACACCTGTATATTATTTTGACAAAATTATTGGGATTATTTGGATTTTCATCAGCATTTGTTCTTTTTAATCACTATGTTCTGAAAAAAATTCACTGCTGAGTTACTAAAAACCAGCAGTTTAAATCCACATATTGATAGTAGTTGGAATTCTTTAGGATTAGGAACCCTTTTGGATGGTCAGGAGCACAGCATTACTCATTCCACAAAGAATTAACTACTGTTTTATATCAAAGCATGTATGGCAGCAGTTTGCCATTCATTGAGAAATGTGTTCAACATGTCCTTCAAAGACATGCTTTTTAGATATGTCTACATTCTCCGTTGTTTTTTTCTTTGTTTGTTTTTGTTTTTTCAGGTAGGTATTCATTAAGGGACAGAAGAATAAATGTGAAGAGACTAATAGTTTTATATATGGCAAACAGTAGATTATTTTCATCACCAAGTAGGTTAAGAGTATTTCAAACCTTTCAGATGAAAACTTTGGAGCCAGGGAAGCATCACTCATCATAAACGAAATAGTGTTATTTATATGCACAGCTGGAGAGGGAAGGAGATATTTACTAGTGAAGAATAAGACCAGGAACATAGTCAGACATCCCAGGATTATGTATGTAGCTACTTTTGGTAGGCAGAAGGAAATTCCCTATGTGAATTCTGCTTCTCTGTAAATTCTGGATGCCAGACTGAGTAGAAATATTTGATTACCATGCTCCAAGTAATGGGAGCAATGAATGTATAGTTATGCCAGCAATTATGTGCTAGTCTGCACAGAGAACTACGCTCTCAGTATTTTGCAGAAAGCTGAATTCCTTGCTAATATTTCTTCTTCAACAAAAGCATCAGTAGACTGAAACTGGTGTGGCATTCCAACAACAAAAACTTGAACCTCTATTCAGTCCTGGAGTGTACCTGCATGAATATACGGCGTGGTAGTTTTGTTTTAAGGGATTGTCTGGAAATTTAATATGTTTCAGTGGCCACTAAAATTTCTTCAAAACATTCAATTGGTGAAACAATCCAATAACATTAGCTTGCACATGGCTAATGTTAGCTTGTGGCGTTCCTTTGAGTCTGATCTGCTACATTAACCTTCTTCCCCCTTTCCTCTAGCTGAAGCATAGCAGCCACATATTTCTCCTTCTTCTGACCCCCATGTGACAGGTATAACTGTTTGACAGATCACAGCTAAAGCATGCAGTTGTGATTGGCATGTGGGATCACAAAGTATGACAAATGATATGGTTTTGCACTGTAAAAACATATGGCACAGTAGTGTTACTGTGAGAAGGTGAAAACCAAATGCCATGTGTCTGAGTCTTGTGCTCACTGCGTGAGATGTGATGGCTCTGTTTATAACATACCAGAACATTTTCAAATATCCTGGGTTCTCTTAAACTGTACAGCACTCAAATACTAGATAATTTTCAATGAAAAAGTAATTAAAGTGAGGCTATAGAGTCAAGTATAATCTTAAAATTATATGTATACAGTATATGCATAGACACACATGTGGGCACACACACATATACATACATACACACGCACTCAGTTACTTTTCACCATTACACTTAATTTATCCAAGGACAATCTTGACTGTAAAGCACAGTAAGAGTATATCAGAATCACAGAATCACAGAATGTTAGGGTTTGGAAGGGACCTCTGAAGCTCATCGAGTCCAACCCCCCTGACAGAGCAGGACCAAAACCAGGGCAGATCACTCAGAAATGCACCCAGACAGGTCCTGAAAGTCTCCAGAGAAGAAGCCTCTCTGGGGAGTCTGTTCCAGTGCTCTGTAACCCATGCAGTAAAGTAGTTCTTCCTCATGTTGTGGTGGAACTTCCTGTGCTCACGCTTGCATCCATTGCTCCTCGTCCTGTCACAGGGCACAACGGAAAAGAGGTTGTCCCTTCCTTCTTGATGCCCATCCCTCATGTATTTATAGACATTAAGTAGATCCCCTCTCAGTCTTCTCCTCTCCAGACTAAAAAGCCCCAGGTTTCTCAGCCTTTCCTCATAAGGCAGGTGTTCCAGTCCCTTCAGCATCCTCGTAGCCCTCTGTTGGAGTCTCTCAAGTAGCTCTCTGTCCTTGAACTGGGAAGCCCAGAACTGGATGCAATACTCCAGTAGTCTAAAGCTAACGTACAATAACAGAAACCAAGTGTAAGAAGTAATACCAGAGTTTGAAACATGTATAAACCAAAACTTTCTAAGAAAACCTGAATCTTAAAGATGTGATTTTCTTCTTACAGATACTATTTATGCTAACATTTATCTAACTTTGAAACGATAGACTGAAATGTTTCCAACTTGTAACACTGCCTTCCTTTCAACCATATAATATTAACAAAATGCCACAAATTAACCTTTCCTCATATATAAGATAAAATTAATTTCTGGATTGAAATGTCATACTTCATATGACAGGTTTTAGTCTTTGAAAATTATTTAACATAGAATAAACCCTTTAAAAGTAAGGATATATAATGAAAATGCTTGATTTCTTTCTCTGATATTTAATTTTGTTGTTATTTTATGAGCTTGTGGATTGTTATATATATATATATTTCTTTTTATACTGTCATGTCCTTTTCAGGTAGTATATATACTGTAAGTTGACTCTAACCATGCCATGTGTTCTTCTGTTAAAGCTGTTTCTTCTGGGGGAAAAAAGAAGTGCATAATTTACAACAGTTTCTTTTAAAAACAAAGGTGGTGAGAAGGGCTGTTCATATGGCTTGTGTTTTTAAATGAGTCATCTGAGAATAGCAGAGAAAAGGACCAATAAATTAAGTATGCTGAAATCCCTCAAGATCACCCAGGAAGAACTTTTAAATTAATTCCAAGATGACTAATGAAATATTGATATAATTCCCTTGGTAGGTAGAGGCAAGTCTGTGACATAAATAAGGACATTATGTCCTTCTTCATGTTCCTATGGATATCTTCCCAGAATCACAGTTATAGAAAAAAAAAATTAACAAATGAAAGCAGTGATGCCATAGTCATTGGCATACTCAGTGGCTCAGTCTCTGATGGTAAATTAGAGCTTGCAGTAGTTCAGATCTTCAATTGCCAGTTGTGCAAACTATCATTTAGAGTCCACTCCTCTCTCTTTTCCAGAAATCTTCACAGTATCTGAGTCAATGCAAGCAGAACTTCCATAAGAAAAATATTGTTAAGATGTTGATCAGTTAAACACCAAGGACTACAAAATGTTGCAACCTAGCTTAAAATGAGAGACAGAGCAGAGCAATGAGTACAGCATTTCCAGCAATTAGTCTTTGCAGAGAAAAACCCCAAGAGCCACAATGATGGAATAAAGAAAAGGGCTGTGGATTGCAGTTTGGGAAAATAATGAGTTATTAAACACAGTGCATCCCCCCCTGTTTTGAGATTTCTCTTACTATGTACATAGTGGTGCCTGTAGTGGAATGAGAGTTTCTGCTGAAAAAGTTAAAGTTTAGTTAAAGCAAACTAAAGCTGAGAAGAAACCCAGAACTCTCAGTGACCTAATACATTGCAAAGGTTTCTCATAGCAATTCCCAGAGGAAGATGTGATCAGACATGAATATTATTACAGTGTGGTGGAGACACTGTCAAGAGTGGCCAGCAGATCAATAGACGTGATTCTGTCCCTCTACTCTGCCCTGTTGAGACTTCACCTAGAGTACTGTGTCCAGTTCTGGAGCTCCCAGCACAAGAAGGATGTAGACATATTGGAGTATGTCCAGAGGACGGCCACCAAAAAGATCAGGGGAATGGAGCATCTTTCATATGAAGACCAGCTGAGGGAGCTGGGGCTGTTCAGCCTGGAGAGGAGAAGGCTCCAGGGGTACCTTATAGTGACCTTCCAGTACCTGAAGGGGGCCGACACGAAGGCAGGGGAAGGTCTATTCAAAAGGGTTTGTAATGATAGGACAAGGAGCAGTGGTTTTAAGTTGGGAATGGATAGGTTCAGACTGGATTTTATATGTTCTTTAACATGAGGGTGATGACTGGAATGGGCTGGAGTCATCAAGTCTTCAATCCCTGTAGTCATTTAAGGTCAGGCTTGATGGGGCTCTGAGCAACTTGCCCTAGGTAGAGATGTCCCTACTTGTGTAGGGAGGTTGGACCAGATGACCTCTAGAGGTCCCTTCCAGACTAAAACATTCTGTGATTCTAAGAGGGTAAAATGTACTTCCTTCTGTACTATAATCTATGCATTTTCTGCCTTTCACATATGAATATATAAGATAGGGACATTTAGAGGATGTTATGCCTAGAACTGGTTCCATAGGGACTGAAACGTTGAGTAAAGAGTCTTTGTAGCTTCAGGACAAGTGTTTGTGCTTCTCCAGGCACATTCTAGCCTAGAGAAAGATGGTCATATTTGGACTAAATATAATATAAAAGTTGAAATGAATGGAACTTGAAAGGCACCCTTAGGTGTCCAAGAACATATTCAAAAGCCTCAAGGTAGGCCTCTATTTTAGAAATGTTATAAGTTGTTTTGTAAAAAAAAAAAAAAAAAAAAAAAAAAAAGACTGAATCTGGCTTTTGACACTTATTTGTAAGGAAAGCTGTTATAGTGGACTATTCATTATTTAGGAACACCTACAGATGACAGCCTGCATTATCAGTATGCAATCTATATTACATGATCTGCAGGGGTGGTAGAGAAAAGCACACACCTGAACATCATGAACAAAAGAGCTGCAGAAAACATTATCCTTTCAAGGCATGCTCAGGATTATCTTTAATTGCTTTATACTGCTTAGGGCTTGTTTAAACTAGAGAGGAACTGCTACCACATCTATCTCAGCAAAAGCTCTAAATGTAGATTCAGCTTTTACTGATAAAAATATGTTTCTTTGGATGTAGTATATACCAGCTTCTCACACAAAATAAACTATATGAGAATAGGACTTCTTTCTTTTCTTTCTTTTCTTTCTTTTCTTCTTTCTTTTCTTTCTTTCTTTCTTTCTTTCTTTCTTTCTTTCTTTCTTTCTTTCTTTCTTTCTTTCTTTCTTT
>JAAGNO010000644.1:69157-84875 GCA_033439905.1 Ceryle rudis | reverse complement strand
AACTTTTGCAATGGAAGTTTACTTCCAAGACAGTTTACAAAGTTTTACAAGTAAAGACAGATAATGGCTGTGTGTTAGGATATGTAAATTTACTGAGGAGTTAAGTAGGATAAAAAAGTTCTGTACATTCACTCCTGGGCAAGACTTTGCCCTCCTAATTATTATTTGCTTTAAATGTGCAGTATTTATGTTAGGTGAATCCTTACTTAGGGAAGAGGGGAAAAATCATCCAGCATTGTAGACACAGACCTAAATTTAGAAAGACTCTAAGTTTATCCACTTCTGCCTCTGCAGTGACAAGAAGCATCCTCTCCATCTCAAGTCACCAGGAGACAAAAACCTAAGTATTTTAGCCTTTGAAAATTTAGAGGATTTGGAAGAGAGAGCTTGAAAATGAAGTTTATCTTTTATTTTTATAAAGAGATAATATAGCCAGACATTGTGACTTACACACTGAACTAAAAATAATTTTGGCAATCATCCACTATGCACTTCTCTTGTGAGTAAATATGAAATCAGTACCTTTGAATATTAAAGGAAGTGATACACATAACAACATAACTAAAAAACACATCACAACAAATGCAGAAATAAAACTAATCTGCCCGAGTATTCACATCATACCACATGCTTAAAAATACCTAAATCCACCAAAACTTCTACTTCTTAGAATTAAAATAATTCAGCAATTTGAGTACCCACATGAGTTTCCCATTTTATCCCTTTCAGAAATGTTTTCTCTGTTTATATAATGGAGAGATTACAAGACGTATGCTTTTACAGTTATTTGGGGAAAAAAGTGCATGTAGACCTGAAACCACCTTATTTTTACAAGACCAAAAATCCTTCTAACAGATTTAAAAACAACCTTATAAAGGCAAGATTCAACACAGGTTTTGAAATACTATTGTAAAACAACAATTAAAATAATCTTATCCAAACAGGTCTAATGCATGCATTTTTAAGCTGTGAACAATATTTGAATGTCTATAAACCTCTCATAATTTTTCTGACTCACTCACTAATGGCAAAGAGAATTAAAATCTAATTAAAAAGTGATTAGTTTGACTTCTCAGAAATAATTACTTCCTGCAGATAATAGATGAATTTTAAACATGAAAAGAAACTTTGACTTCTGGGAATGGAAAACGCCCCCTAAGGCACAGTAGGCTAATTATTCTTAGAAAGCCACTAGTGATTCTAAAAACATCCCTCTGAACTTCTCTTTCCAGATAAGGTACTACATACCAGAGATATCAATTCTTTCCATGTCTTTCTGTGCTTGATCAAAACCAGGTAAGAGTTACTCTGGTCACTAGATCGACATCTAGCATGTGAAATGCCAAAGAACGTTACCAACAGCAACTAAAAAGGCATATGAATCATGCTGGAATACTCCCTGTTGAAAATGAGCGGTCAATAATTTAGGTTTAATAACACCAAAACAATGCCTTTAAAATTAGTTTTGTTCCAATGTCTTTGATAATACTTTTACTAAGATAATTCCTTTTTATTTGAAACAAATACAGGACATAGCAGTCTTGTGAAATTTAGCCATTGCTTTCTGCTCCTAGACAAGAGTGGCTGCCCTCCCACAGGTCTGCTGCAATTCCACTTAGCTGCCACCACGAAGTTACAGGCAATGGTTGAGAATGCCCCCACTCAGCCCTGGCACCCACAGCCACCAGTGAAGCAGGCATGGCCGTGTTCAGCAGCCCATCAAAGGGAATGACTACTTCAGCTTTTATTTCCTGAAACTGAGTATCAAGCATCCAGTTTCACCTAAAGTACTTCCCTCATAAAGTGTCAGATGAAAATTACTCATCGCACTTACACCAACATTTGTGTTTTGAGATTTGGGGAAGAAAAGCTTAATGAATGTGTAGTTGATTCTGTAATGTCACTCATGATTTTCCCGGTGTCACAAATGCTTTGTTAAAGGCTCATGATTTTAAAAATACCCCATGACTATTTTCGAAAGATGACTAGAAGAGTAAATTCAGGAGAGTAGTCCGTGGAGAGTTTTCTTACACAGACGGTGGCATTGGGATGGTCAAATCTGTATTTAGGCACAGAGATAATGGTACCTGAGGCTGAACAACGCTACACAGCAACACTTCCCACTGACAAGTCCTAATAGCTGCTACCTAATGCTTCAGAAAGGCAAATCACAAAGACCCTGCCTTCACACCAGCAAGTCTGAACACTTTGGCATTGGCAGGCAGGGAGAAATCCTCTCCTTGAGAGGCCAGGGCAGAAATCTCATAAATTCAAACAGAATCATGCCTCACATACCACCCTCCCACAGCCTATTCAACCTCTCATTGCTTCTGACCTTACAAAAACCTTAATATTAGTCTGGGGCTGAAGACTATATAGCGCATAAGTAAAACTTCTATTGCTGCAGTGGTATGGGCCTAAGTACAAGACCACCAGTGGCCCCATGGACAGCTCTGGCAGCTGGCCAATGGATACCTGTAAGAGCAGCTCTTCCTAACCACCAGTTTTTGTATTCTTACATACAGGATGAATGAGAAGTCAGGAGAAGTAATAAAGAATGGTTACCACTACACAACAAATCCATGGGATCTGAGGTTTCCTTTCTTTAGAGGAGAATCTTCATCAATCTTCTTGAAGCCTCTTAAAAGTAGCTACAAAGCAATTCTGTGTAGGTTGCAAAGCTTGCTTAATACAGAAGTGGACAGAAGCCAAAGTAACTCAGTAAAAATTCATGCAGGTAAAACCCAGAAAGAACACTCACTACACACATTTGCAAAAGCACTATGAAAATAATCAAGAAATCTTTTAGAATAAATTGTTTCACCACCCACCCACTGGGACAAAAAGCAGCCTCATGCTAACAAAGGCAAAGTGCCAGGAGATGGTCTTTTAGAAGAAATGCCTCCTTACTAAGTTCAGCTTCCTAGCTGCCAATGACTGCAGGGAGGTATCTCACACAGTGGTGGGAGGAGGGAGGGGAAGGCAAGAGGATAATACAGCTGAAAGATCAGAAATCCTGCAAGACCAGCGTAGCAGAAATTGCTTTTAAATCACATTCCCTTTACATAAAGCCTTAGTGCTAAATGGGATCCATTGAAACCCCTCCTCTACTCCTCTTTTGCAACCTGAAAGTCTTCTTGTCTCTACTCTAAATGTTTACTCTCTGCCCCTTCCAGTATTGTCTCACAGCTTCCTGCAGCAGAATAATTAGCATCTGCCACATAGTTATTCCTTTTCTTTCATCATTTTGTCTTAAAGAAAGCTTAGTGTACAGTGTAAAGAGCCAGGTATCAGAGGGATAACATTTACCTTTTGAGCTCAAGACACGCTGTAGTCATGTTAAATAGGAAAATGTCCAAGGGGCCTTTCTAAATTACAACCTCTTTCTTGAATTAGCCCCATGCTTACACACTCAAGAAAAGTATCACAATGAAAGAGTACGTATACACCATGAGATAAGCAAAGAGCTGTCTTAACAGAAGTAGCATCCTGTTACAAATACAAATGTAATAACTGCTGGCTAGTGCAATTTCTTTCATTAAATCAAGATTTACTTAATTGAGAAGAGTGCTGTGTCAGCAGACAACTCACTGTGATAGTGCGTAGGCATTAGAGTAAATACTACTCATCTTTACCATTGCTGGCAATCAGTTCAAGTTCAACACTGTAAGAATAAAAATGTATAGGTAACTTACCACAGGGTAAGCAAGGAGAACTTACCTTCTGCAAGCTACTCCACAATAACTCTTTGTATTTACATTATTATGCTGTGATAGTAGGTGCACACATGCTGAGAAAGAGATATATTCACTCAGATAGTAACTGGATAATTCAGCTTATCTGTTTCTGTCTCCATCTTGCTCAAAACTTTCTTGGTTATCTCAAGACAGCTCTGCTGTTGAGCTGTTATGACACATCCACTGTTGGTTTTTCTCCCTAATGCAGGAACATCTACACAGTTCAGGGCACTCAAATTTCACCTGCAAACCTGTATCCAAAAATTCTTGCACAGAACAAATCCAAACTTGACACTGGTGATGTCAAGTGCCCAGCTTGTATCAAAGCCTCAAGAGGACACACATACTCCACTTACATTGCAAAGAAGCTTTAGATATGACTTTCAATAGCTGGACAATTTCAGAGCACTCTGCTCTCTCTTCCTTAGAGAAACATACCTTGGTTTATAGAGATGTCAAGTTGGCTACCCAAAACCAGAAGCACTATAAATCTAAACGCCTACAAAAATTCTGCATGTGGCTAGTAATTTTGAAAAAATAGCTGATGCTGTTCATTCCTGCTTTTTGGTTTGACAGATATCATCTACACTAGACAATGCATGTTTCAAATCAGTCACAGATCACTTATCCTTTGAATGTTTGTTCTGAAGAACTAACTGAAATAAACAAGTCAATTAAAAGTATTGTGGAGCACTTCCATGTGTAGTTTCCCACTTGGAGTTATAGCTTCAAATTATGTAATTTCTGAGATTTAAGCTTGAAATTAAAGTTACCCATTTGTGCCCCTACTTAATTAAAAATAAAAAAAAACAGAATGGCAGCAGAAGGAAGGAAAAAAAAAAAAAAATCCCTTGAGAACAGTCAAGGATAAACTAAAGCCCTAGAAAATACCTGGGGTGCTAGCTTAGAAGAAAATAATTCTAAGGATCAGATGCTATTGAGTTCAACAGTTATGTCTCAGTAACCACCTTCCTGCTGTGGAGACAGTACTTCAGGCTCATCTATTGTTTTCAGATTTGCAGTACTTATTGTACAATGAAGAAAAAGTGAGTAGCAAGAAGTAGATGAGCATTACGAGTTTTTGTGACACTTGTAACAATACTTCAGGAAAAAACTTAATCCAAAACTAGTATAAAGCAACTCAGCATAATTTCCAGAGAGATGTCAAAACCAAGACTTTAAGGTACTTCATAACAGGAACACCAAGAAGCGTGTTGATACATCCTTGTAATACTGTGAGAACAAGGAGGAGAAAAATTAACAACAAAAAAGGAATTGATTTTTTTTAAAGCCATTAGCTTAAGGACAGCATGCAGCAATCTTTTCTATCTGGGGCAAAATGTCAACAAGACCGCAAAATTCAACAAGCTTTTTTCAGTCATAAGGAATTCAACTACTAATAAATCAACAGATCAAATGTCTAATGATGCCAGGTCAACTTCAGTTCAAAAAACATTAGTAAGTAGAAGGAAAAAGTTGGGGATGTTCCCATTGGTAAAAGATTCCCTGATTTTAGGCGTTCTATGAAGGCATTCTACCATGCTTTGGAGTTTTTCTGCATCTTTTCTAATTTTAGACACTAGCAGTGATCACTGTGCACGGCTACTTTCAAAAATAATTGACAAACTGGCTGAAAAACAAGCAGTTCAAGGAGCTGTCAGGGAGAATTTATGTATCAACTTTTCCCTGTCTGTGAGAATAGCAAGCCAGAAGTAAGGAAATCATCTATTTTTTTTATATCATTAATCTACACAGTTGAAAAACTACTTACTATGAATAATCATGACATTTCTAAGAGGCTTCCCTTGTACCATAAATTTCCTGGGAGATGTCTCAGGGACAGAGAAGAAATAATTAATATATGGAAAGATGATATTCTATCAGTACCTCTGGGCAGTGTTGATAAAATCAAATTAACTGCTAAATGAAGATGTAAACTAGATTACCCTTAATAAAATTGTGCGTTGATGAATTTGTACTGCATCATAAGCAGACAAAAGCCCACAGAAAAAACGCTCACATAATCAGTGACTGAACTGTTTCTGGTTAGAAAGTGAACTGCTGCCTTCCTTCCTTTTCCTTGGAAAAAACCCCATTATTTCAGAATGCCCCAAGATTTTGTAATTTTAAAATTTTTACTACTTCTGAACTTATACTGAGAGCAGACAAGAGAAAAGTCTTCTGGACGATCCCACACACATGTTGTTCTCCTTACACAAATCCACAGCTGCATCTCTGGATACTTATCAAAGCACTTTGTGTTTAATATATTGTCTCTTCACCAGTGAATGGCAATTTAAGAAAAAAATAACCAACAAATCTGTCTAGATAAAAAGCTATTGACTAAGAACCCTTTTTAGCTCCGCCTTAGCTGTTATTAGTGCAAATATTTTCTGTATTTGGTGTAAATGGTGACTACGCTGTTGAAAGTGTCCATCAACACCAACATATTACGAAGAGATGTGGTTGTGCCATAGAACACTAATAAGAAATGTTCTCCAAAACCTCCTCATTTTTATTTAGTAAAAACTATTTTCTCAATACAAACTGACCTGTTCATAACTACTGTATGGACACCTTGGTAATATGCATCCATTTCTACAGTAACCATGTTCACAGTGAAAACAAGGGTTGTATCTTTAGCTTACAAGGCATGATATCGTTTGCTTTCTTTTTTGTCCTTTAAATTGCAGCCTGCTCCAAGCAGTGACCACACAGCCTCTTTTACTTTGCAGAGACTGATGGGCTACGAAAAACTTAGCTACACTATCTCTGAATTGAGTCTATATAAGATCTCACCAACATTTGAAATTGTCATTTTCCACTCTCAACTTTATTAATCCTTTTTCCAACATGGTAATGAATGTTAATTAACAACAACAAATCCTAATCCACCAAGCAGTTTTGGCCCTGGATGAAGACAGCAAGTATAATCTTATTGGGCTGCAGTGTTATACATATATCAGAAGTTTATCTGCATTTTTCGTTACCAATTCTAACTCATTTTTGTTTGTCTCTTGTACGTAGTTATATTATTAATCTTCCAAACACAGTATTTTCTCTGTCCTGCTTCCAAGGTGTGGTACATAAGGGCCCTGCAATAGCTTGCACTTCTGTACTATACAGCACACTGGTGAATGTGGTCCATGACTAAAACTCTGATGTGCTGCGATAACATCAGCAGATAAAGGAGCATCAACCTTCTGTTTTGTTCTCCGCAGGCTGCTGTACTACCTTAAACCTCTTTGTATCAGTTGTATGCCAAGCCTAATAAATAAACTAGTTACCAACTTGTGCGTGCTTGGAGGCCTGCAACTCTCAAACACAAACCTCCCAGCTCTGCTAGAGGCACTTCTGTTCTGAAAACACCCCAGTTCCCTGGTAGCCAACACAGACACTACTCAGAAGGAGAGATGCATCCACTGCAAAGTATTTAAATGGAATGCAGAGCTGCTCTACACTTGCATTTATAACTCTTCCTAAGTAAATCCCCTTCTTTAGAAACCTAATGACTATTTAACAGACTTACGTGACACTGCTAGCGCAGTAATGAAAAGGACAACCAGAAAAGTCTGGTTATCTTGGTGGCCTGGTAAAGGAATTCAATGCAATGCCTTGCTAGACCAGTGGCTCAAATACTGGCCCACACCAGCACTGACTGACAATTGCAATCACCTCATGATCTTTTGCAGATGCAGCATTAATATCACGTCTCAACACCCTTCTGGGTAGGCTCCATGAGGCAAAGTAATGGGTGGGCAGATGGGCAGAAACATTTCCACACTTGCAGAGGAGTGCTCTCTGAACAATGTTGGCATGCTACAGTTTGACATTTAGTCTCAAAAAAGGGACACAGAAAAGTGGTGGCAACTACTTTTTTCTCTCAGCAGGACTACATACGAAGTCTTTAGTATGATGAATTTTTCCATTTTTATGAGTTCTTGGTCCAAGCAAGAATTAAACAGCCACAAAGAAGCTTCGGAGCAGTTTTTTTGTAGAAGTCCCTGTGTGTTCGATCTTCCAATAGTGATGGAATTGGCTGTTCAGTCTGCACTATATAAGGCACACAAACACCATACTTATCAAAAGACTGTTTTGTCAGCATTTGATCCTATTAGAGATATGATAGCGTGGGCTGTTTATTGATGCCGAAGTTCTATGAACTGCTACTTTTGTAAGACTCTAATAATTGGCTTGATTTAATTTTTCAAACCACATCTGAAGACTCAACTCTGAGGATCAGCAAAAAGAGGAGCAGCAAACCACTGCCATCAGAACAGCAAACCATCAAAACATATCCCAAGTGTAACACCTCATCAGTGTGCAACCATAAAAAGATTTAATCCTGAATGTTTGTGCTCCTGTAGAATGGAGCTAATAATATTCACTACCTTTGAGAAATAACATTGATATACTTATACAAGAGGGAGAAGAAAAGTTGAAAGAAGATTTCCACTGAGAATTATGAAATAGAAATCTTATTTATCTTGTAAGAGAGTTAATTAAAATAGTAATGTGTTCATGGTTAATTATTGGAGGTGAGATCAATCACAGGAGTGAATATGAAAGCTGGAGGAAAGAAAGAGAAGGGAAGAAATCTTCAGTTGTTTGTTTAGAAAGCGGACAAGAAACAAGCATTTTCACTGCGACAACATTCTCATTTTAATCTGGATTAGCCAAGAATCTACCTACCAAGATTCCCAAGGGATTAAACACGCATGTTCATTTAAGGTGTCTGAATGAATGACTTTTAAAATCTTTTTCCTGATGGCAAAATATATTTCACCATTTATTGTAAAAATAAAAAATATTTTTTATTCACAATTAACAATGCAATCATGTAAGGCATGGGAGGCTGTAAACCAATCCTTTAAGCTCCATTACAATTGCTTAAACTGTTGTTTAAAACTCCTGTCTATAAAAACAGATTCTCTACGCTTTGTTCAAAGGCTACAGCTCTGATTTAATACATGTTTTTTCACCTTGTGTTTTGAAGAATACTGAGAAAGAAAGGGAGCTTGGGATGCAGCTTGGGATCAAGTATGCCAACTAGCATCTCCATTCATCAGAAAAGCAGAAAACAAACCCACCAAGAGTTGAAACAAAAGTTCTGCTGAGTAAGACATAAGAATAATGCATCAAAATGAGTTTTAGGTAAACTGTCAATCAATCACTTCTCATGTAGGCTTAAAACAAATGAAAAATGTCTTGAGCATGAAGGTTCTACAGACTAACGTTTCAAGAAGCTCTTCAATTCCCTGCACAGTTATCAGAAAAATAAACAATCTAATACCAAAGCTTGAA
Source organism: Ceryle rudis (assembly GCA_033439905.1). Classification (NCBI taxonomy): domain Eukaryota; kingdom Metazoa; phylum Chordata; class Aves; order Coraciiformes; family Cerylidae; genus Ceryle; species Ceryle rudis. The sequence continues at coordinate 75,834 of JAAGNO010000644.1, read as the reverse complement.
ACTACTGAATCACAAAGCTTATACAATGATCCAAATGAATACAGAGGCTGGTATTTTAGTATCATTCCCCACACTGTGTGGTCTGGTATTGTGCTAATTCTTCCTAAGAGCAGTTCTGTATTCCTCTATCCTAAACCACATTTCCATTGTTCTGCATTCTGCTAAACAAAAGCTCCCAACATCCTAAACTGTGCAGCGGTTCCCTGTGGTCTGTAAGAAGGAGACAGAGCATCCCCATACATGTAGACCTTATACCACGATTTGAACTGGATTGGTGAAGAAAGCAATGCAAAATCCTATTGCTTCATGTTCTTACTTGGAATAGTGAGATTTGGTTTCTACTCCGGGTGTTTAAGGAATATAACGGTCTGTGAGAATTACTGGTGTGAATTACCTGAAGTGAATCGGATGAGGCTGCTTAACTATAATGGGGGAGAAGTCAACTGCTACTCCTGTGCTCGGGCATAAGGATTTCAAAGTTCAAGACTGTGTAAGGTCATTAGAGGAAATCCTTCACTTGACAGTCTCAAATGCATGAAGTCCTTCATACTGACAATTTTCCCCCTTAAAATGGAGTGTACTGTGGCTGCAAATATATAACATATTTAATATACAATCTCTTGGCTTTCAAGAAATACAAGGCCTTAAAACTAGAGGTCTATGTCTGCAGTTAGTGTTTCCTCATTGACCTGCCATTAGAAGAGGTAATGGCAGATTAAAGTGGTGTTTGTAACAACCACATGCCAAGAGTGTAAGATACTAAATTCACATAGGCAAGCAGCCAATACTGCCACAGTTGTCACTGTGATTATGTTGATGTTCTCCAGAGTGAGACTGTTCTCTTGGTGCCAAAACCAAAGCCATTGCCAAAACACAGGCAGAGATCAGAGCTAAAGACTTCAGTCTTCTTTTTGGGAGCTTTGACAGAAGCAGCTGAAAGCTCATTTTCCCCCTGCAAAAGTGCGTCTGCCACACTGGCAAGCACTACAACCGGTGTACTTGTTCACATCCTCCCCCCCCAGTATTTCCCATTTTCTTCCTTACTACAATATAGAACCACAAGGAATAAAACAGAAACAAACAACAATAAGCAACTTGCTTGCCCCAACTCTTAATTCTACCTTTCCATCCTGTGAGATCAAGCCAGGATTCAAATCCCAAATACTGTTAGAAGCAAGAAGTCCAGCTCAAAAATCACACCCTTTATGGCTGTGCCGGATTTTCAGAAGGGAGAGGAAAAGATGCCAAAACAACTTACTCCTCTGAATTAAAGGGGATAAATATTTGTATCTGCTCAAAATTAATGTAAAAAGTATACACCTTTCTTCTCTGGCATGAGAATGTTTTTTTCTCAACAGAGATTGGTTCAAAGCTACTGAATTTCTCTCCAAACTCCAACCATCTATTCATATATACACAAATAAGGGGAAGAAACAATATTAAGACCATCTTTATAAGCACACTGAAAAAACAGTAATATCAGCTCCTGCATAGCTAAGCATGTTGATCTTACCACAGCTTTCACAGGACACTGCTTTCCTGCCCTCTGTTACTTTTTATTTTAATGAGGGGATCTAATGCTCATGGAATGACACCAACAGCAGTGGGGAGATCCAGGAATAGAGTGGGCAGGTGTTGCACATAAGTTTTTTCCACAGCTCTGCCAATCAATCTCAAGCCTGACTCATCTTCTCTCAGCATTGTGTTTTCCTGAAACAGAGATTAACCGCTGTGCCAAACTGTACAGTGTAAAGCTCCGCTAGGAATTTGAATGACTGTAGACATATTTTCCCTATCGATGACTCCTAACTCAAAGTCAGTGCTGTGAGGGCTTGAAGGTAGGAGTGAAAGGCTGAAAAACAATAAACTTCTCATAAAAATTACTTCACCTATTAAAATAATTTATGCAAAACAAAAGAGAAGGACATTCATCCCAGCTCCAGGAAAACAAATACCTTTTTTAAGACTCAAGAAGACTTCTTTCATCTCTGTGACAATACTTAAACAGCAGGTGCTTTTAAATCAAACTGTACAACTAAACTGTGTTAGGAATTTCACCATTCTTCTGCAAGAGCTAATCCAAAGTGCATCTGTCAATTAGCAACATCTATTTTTCGTTCATCACAAACTATTTTAAGGACAGTGTTGGAAGGTATTCAAAGAATGGCAAAAGGAGCCAAACAACATTTTTATTGTTGCAATTTCAACACTTACAAGCCCGCTTATCAGCCTAAAAGTAGGCGAGTTGTGAGCCAGCCCAGAATACTGTTTATCCATGATTAAGCATCCACTGTGAGGTGTTAACATGGAGAGGCCTATAAGAACTTAACTTTGTAAAGATAAAATAAAGGCTTCTTATTTGAAGTAGCAGTTGAGTTATTTATGCAGTAAACAGCTTACAGCAAGTGCCACTTTCAAGTTCCTGCAAAAGTTTTTTTTTTTCCTCCTGTAAAACCCACCTCAGGTTATTTCCTCAAAACGTCTGACACTGTGATGGATGTGAAGCATGCGAAGCATGCAGGGAAGCAAAGACAAATTTCAAGAAGCATTTGGCAGAGAAGTTATTAATGTAACTTAATATATCATTTAACAAAAGTAGCCAGGATAAATTTTTGATGTGTGGCATGCATTTCAAACAGTCTGACTTTTTCATGAAGGTCACCGAGTCTTTCAGGGTAAGGGCAAGTGCAGAAGCCCTTATACACAAGCTACTGCACAGTTACAACTATGTACTTGCAGGGTGTCACATACAGCCAACAACCTACATGCCTGCTCTTACTCTGGTGTGTCATATATGTTGAAACAGCTCTCCCTTCAGTGCAAGCTAAGCTGGCTGCTTTGTTCTTACTTTGGGGAGCCAAAGAGTAAGAACAACCTCAGGTACAACAAATCAGCTGTTCTACCATAAATTCACTTCACATAGTAAACTTTATCACTGGTCCACACTTGCACTGTGGCATTTTCCAACTGCCATTAATTCAGGTTTCATATATACATGACACCTTACACTTAGTTCAAATCTTCTGAACTCAGGTATGTTCAAAGACTGCAAAAGAACAGCAACTCATTAAAGTTTCATATATGCTATACAGGCAGAGCTAGGAAGATTGCTAGTCTTAGTAGGTGATTCTTCGGGTATATGAGAAAAAAAGGAATAATCTTGGCAGGGGACCTGCCTTTTGTTAAGGACATGAATAAGGACAGAGCCAGCAACATTTTTCTTTACTACATAGCAATTATGATGGAAACTAAAATTACAAAATAAATTCCACAGGGTTGTTCATTCTTTGGAATCAGCAACCTTTGCCTGTTCTCAGTATCTTTCTTGTATTCCTCATTTTGAGTCTCTTTCACAATTGCCTGCAGTGCTGCCTGAGTTTTGCAATGGCTGTGCAAGGCCTTCATCTAGGTTGACAGCCATTTACAAACTCCTTTGATAAGCTGCCATTCATCAAGGGTCCAAGTGGGACCCCACAAATGGAAACAAGGATGGGAGTCTGGCAGAAGTGTGTAGCACCAGCAGGCTGAGTTACTGCAAAGGAGTCCAGGCAGTCCCAGTCCTGACAAACAGCCTGTTTCACAGCTCAGCCAAGATTTCGCCATGGATCTGAACAATATGGGAAACTAATTTCCAGGATGTTGCCATGCTGAGATCATTAATTGTTAAAAGGCAAACCTGGATGGGTGCTGAGCCAGGAGTGCTCTTTATAAGCACCAGTGCCAGTGTAACTAGACAGGTTACATTTCCCTAGAGCTGGTGCTGGAGCAGGAGTAAGGAGAAAACCATCAACAGTGATACTGCCTTCCAATCATTACAGCCCAGCAGTGATGCCGTGCCAGTGATTTACAAAGTGAAGGTTTCCAAGAGCATTGCAACAACACACTTCCTCCCTGAAATGATTTGTATTATTGTTCTACTTTACCTTAATTTTGCATATAATTGATCTAAATGTAAAATGAGATTTTGTTTTTCCAGACATTTATTTCATAAAATTTTATTTGCTAGAAAAATACATTATTTCTAATTTAAGGCAACCCCTCCTAAATATTTTTTAATTACATGGGTATTTGAGTTCCATTATTATCCTTCTGAATTTGATGGCAGTATTACAATTGTACCAAGTTCTTTCCTAAAGAGAATGCCGTTTTGTTTCTCTTTTTCAGCTCACTATGCCCCAAAGTTATCCTGCAGAAGTCCCTTAATGAATTTGAGTGAAGCAGTAAAACCACATTCTCTGTGAGAACATTTCCAGCAAACTGTCCTTTACAACACTCTTATTTCTGCCTGGAGATGCAGAGATAAACAGATGGAGCTGTCTACAACAACCTCATGCACACACACTACTGTCTTTATGCTTTTAGACAATCTGCCCTGTTTATGTGCCAGAAGCAAAATTAAAAATAATAAGAGATTAAGAAAAAAAATCTATTCTCCTTTCAAAGACTCCAAGCCCTGCTGTCACACAGTTACTTAACTTATTTCACCTTTCTCCAGGCCAAGCTTATTTAAGTTCCAATTTAGACACTGGGTCTTTTTATATCTTTGTTTACAGAAAGAAAAATCCTCTATTCTACTTTTATTCTACAGATGCAAAATCCTACATAAAAAGTAATTATTCCAGCCTGCAGTATTTCTTCTATAAATTGCAGGTGTTAAATATGCTAAGTATTGTAATGTAATGACTTGTTTTCTAGAGCCCAAATCATTTTGGCTGAGTCACCATCCCTGGTGGTATTATACCTGGAGGTATAAGACATGTGGATGTTGTGCGTAGGGACATGGTTTAGTGGTGGACTTGGCAGTTTTAGGTTAATGATTGGACTTGATCTTAAAGGTCTTTTCCAACTTAAATGATTCTATGCTTTCAACTAATTTCCATGAACTGTTTCTAGAAGTTCTGTACCTTTCTTAAAGTGATGACCAAGGCATAATATTTTACCAGGGGCTCACCAAGGCTATGTTTAGTGGAAAAATCACTACTTGAAATATGTATTTCAGTCTTTTTAGTCACAGTACTTGTTATGAGGTCAAAGCAGACGTCTATGAAGAGCCCTGTATTTTCCTGAACCTGTTTGGTATCATCTATGGTTTACACCATTTGCCACAGAAGCAACTTCTCTTAGCTTCATAAGACTTAAACATAGCTAATTCTTACATACCTTCACTTCTGCCTGAGGAACTGGCACCTCCAAAGGAGTCTTCACGCTACTAAACTGAGATACCTGTTTGAGCCTTTGGTGCACCTACAGAATCATTTCAGTTCAAAACAAAAGTGTGGTTTTAAAGCAAGTCTCCTCACCACTCACTTCCCACAGCAGAGAGGTTTCAGCATATGCAGACTGGACTCCTTTTGGCAGATGCACTCCAGGAGTGCACCAGAAGTACTGATAATGGAAATTCAGTTCACAGGACAGAACTACAGCCAGTCCAAAACAGAACTCTCAAAATGGGCATTGGATCCTCAGCACAAGACATTTCACTCCTGCAATTATTATGCCACGCTGCTTGTTACTGTGGATGCAAAGGGAGCTCTGGGAGACCAGCTGACACAACCTACCTGATTTCAGATATTGAAGCAGGATAAATCCCTCCTTGGTTCCCAGATGTCTTACCCTCACTTGGCTATACTGAAATGCAATCACAACGGGGCCATTTAATAAGCAGTTCATTGTTATAAATCAGTAACCTGCTGTCCTTCTTACTTACTGCTAGTCTTTGTTGACTTCTCCAGATACTTTGTCAGAAAAGATTTTATTCTCTAAATTCCCGATGAATTTACTGAACAGCAGTGAACCTTGCTAGGAAAGACCCATTTCTCCCTATGCTTACATCTCACATAACCAGTTTGTAGATCACCTGCAGCTGTACTTTTAACTCTACTTGTACAAACTTGTAAATCCAGAGGCTGTTGTTTTATCAAGGCAAAAAGCCTCTTAGAAATTTGAGCTTTTGATGACTTTATAAACCATCCACACAATCTTGCCCTCCTACGAAGCAGCAGGCATTTTTTACAATACCTGTTTATCATGAAACCATGCTACACAGGACTAATATATCTGTCTGTCTTTCAATTCTTTAGTCATGGAGTCCCAAGGAATCATTAGGACCTCAGGAAACAGTTAAAACAGAGTATTAATGCAGTGCTAACCTACTATTTATTAAGTACTGAAGCAATATGAGACTGCGAAGAGCAAGGCAGTGGCAAGGGGTAGCTCTGTGCCCCTGAAACAGATGGAGGCGAACAGGGGGTTCCTTGAGCAAGAAAAGCCCGAGGACAAGCAGAGAGACCCACCAGGAGCTGCCAGCTCTGGTGTGCAAGGCTGAGAGGCTGACGTGGCTGGGGGCATTGCCAGGACAGCCGCGGGAAATTTAAACGTGGCGAAAGCAAAAGCTGCACTCAGAGAGGGAGCAGTGAGGCAGCGGCTTTTGGTAGCGTTCAGAGAGCGCTTGTAGGCAGCAAGGTACGCAGGGAAAACAGCAGCTTTGCCGGTTTGACGGGGGAGACGGATTGTTAGGAAAATGTCAGCCATGGTCTCCACCCGCCAGAAGGTCACATGCTCAGTGCTTGCCAGGGTGGGTATGGGAGCTCAGACAGAGCTCTGCAGAAACACGCAGCGGTCCCGGTCGCAGGCTGTAAGGAATGTCACAGCCTGGCACTGGCAACAAATGACAGAGA